>JAVTVY010026641.1:0-109807 GCA_036873755.1 Hanleya hanleyi | reverse complement strand
CGCGATATCTCGGTTAATAACTTATGGACAGGATTGAAACTTGCATGGAAAGTGGCCAGTGCCTCGTAGTTGTGCAGCGTAGACTTTTTTCCGAGTTCCGGTATAATTTTCAAGAGTCGTGGCCCGTTTTCTGAAATCTCTGTGAATGGGACTTGTCCGGGTTGGTTCTTGATTAATATTGTATGGACGAGTATGAAATTTGCATATGTGATCAGTGCCCCACAGTTGTGCAGCGTAAAGTTTCTCCCCGTTTCCCTTATATTGTCAAGAGTTATGGCCCTTCGTTCCTGAAATCTCCGTGAATTGGGACTTGTCCGGCCTGCATCTTGGTTAATATTGTATGGACAATTATGAAATTTGCAGAGTATGTGGTTTGTGCCCTGTAGTTGTGCAGCGTGAAGTTTCTCCGTGTTTCGCGTATATTCTCAAGAGTTATGGCCCTTTGTTCATCAAGTTTTTGTGAATTGGGACTTGTCAGGGCTGGATCTCGGTTAATATTGTATGGACAAGTATGGAATTTGCAGGATATGTGGCGAGTGTCCTGTAGTGGTGCAGTGTGAATTTTCTTCATGTTTCGCGTATATTTTCAAGAGTTATGGCCATTTTGTTCTTGAAATCTTTCTGAATTGGGACTTGTCCGGGCTGGATCACGGTTAATATTGTATGGACAAGTATGGAATTTGCATGATATGTGGTCAATGCCCCATAGTTGTGCAGCGTTAAGTTTCTCTGCTTTCGATTATATTTTCAAGAGTTAAGGCCCTTTGTTGATCAAAGCTAAGTGAATGAGATATATTTATTTGTCCAGGCTGGATGTCAGTCCATAACCGATTTGGACTGGGGAAATTGCTATGTATATGTTATTCTACATTCCAAAGCAGACCACATAAGTCCTGAAGTATGAAATTGCCCCAAAAGAGTGAATTGGGTGCAAAATTCAAAATTCACGATCGCTTCATCACAATATACTCCCAAGGAATGTAGGTCTCATAACCAGGGCACATTTTTGGATTTGGCGAAAGCCCCGGGTGACCATTTTGCATCAAAACATTATATTATTACTTGTTGGTCGATACTTGGAATATGTATTATGCGAGGCATGCCGAAAAAAGTGACTCAAACAGAATTTTTATAATTAGCCAAATTAGTCCTCCACAGACCAATACAGAACAGAACAATGGCGGAGCAGTGTCAGAATAAAGCGGACAGGGGGGGGGGGGCATACATTTGAGCAATCTCTGATTGCTTCCTTGCTGTGTTGAAGCATAAATGCTGTATGTTCTCAAACAGGCTACTTGGCGGAGGACCTGCTATCTCCTCAGCTTGTTTTGAGATCTGGTTTTAATCACTTGTAACAAAAGCTTTTGGATACGGTTCTAAAGACTCATGGTGGAGTATGCTACAAGTTTATATTAAATTCACAAACTCCATGTGATTTTGCAAGCAGATTTTCGAACATATAATTAATAACTGACCGTATTGAAGTGGAAAGAATTGTTTATATAAAAATAAGGCTGGTTATGTTTTCTTTTTTATTTAGTCTTTTGTCAAGAAGTGTTCTGATGACGAACAGACACGTGTCGATGAGTTCCTCTCTGATAGACCTTTTCCTGTGGCCATGTACATGATAAAAGTCAAGACAGCAGAGACGACAAAACTGCCCAACGAATCTTTGAGATTTTGGAATCCAGAAACGGGCAATACAGGAAGAACGACAGCTGACAGAGTTCATAGTTGTGAAAAGCCATACAAAGGTTCGCTCTGTCTAAATAGCTTTTCACAGAAAGGAGCAATAAGAAATCATGAAATAACACACACTGGTGAAAAACCATACAAATACTCACTCTGTCCACAAGGTTGTTCAGGTAAAGTAAACCGAGAGGATCACGAAAGAACACATAATGGTGAAAAGCCATACAAATGCTCACTCTGTCCATATAGCTGTTCACAAAAAGTAAACCTAAGGAAACCCGAAATGACACATACTGGTGAAAAGCCATATAAATGCTCACTCTGCCCATATAGCTGTTCACAAAAAGTAAACCTAAAGAAACATGAAAGGACACATACTGGTGAAAAGCCATATAAATGCTCACTCTGTCCATATAGCTGTTCACATAAAGGGAACGTGAAGGATCATGAAAGGACACAAACTGGTGATAAGCCATATAAATGCTCACTCTGTCCATATACCTGTTCACATAAAGGGAGCCTGAAGGATCATGAAAGGACACATACTGGTGATAAGCCATATAAATGCTCACTCTGTCCATATAGCTGTTCACATAAAGGGATCCTAAAGGAGCATGAAAGGACACATACTGGTGATAAGCCATATAAATGCTCACTCTGTCCATATAGCTGTTCACATAAAGGGACCCTGAAGGATCATGAAAGGACACATACTGGTGATAAGCCATATAAATGCTTACTCTGTCCATATAGCTGTTCACGTAAAGGGAACCTGAAGGATCATGGAAGGACACATACTGGTGATAAGCCATATAAATGCTCACTCTGTCCATATAGCTGTTCACATAAAGGGAACCTGAAGGATCATGAAAGGACACATACTGGTCATAAGCCATATAAATGCTTACTCTGTCCATATAGCTGTTCACGTAAAGGGACCCTGAAGGATCATGAAAGGACACATACTGGTGATAAGCCATATAAATGCTCACTCTGTCCATATAGCTGTTCACATAAAGGGAGCCTAAAGGATCATGAAAGAACACATACTGGTCATAAGCCATATAAATGCTTACTCTGTCCATATAGCTGTTCACGTAAAGGGACCCTGAAGGATCATGAAAGGACACATACTGGTGATAAGCCATACAAATGCTCACTCTGTCAATATAGCTGTTCAAAAAAAGTAAACCTAAAGAAACATGAAAGGACACATACTGTTGAAAAGCCATACAAATGCTCACTCTGTCCAAAAAAATGTTCACAAAAAGTAAACCTAAGGAAACATGAAAGGACACATACTGGTGAAAAGCCATATAAATGCTCACTCTGCCCATATAGCTGTTCACAAAAAGTAAACCTAAATAAACATGAAAGGATACATACTGGTGAAAAAGCCATATAAATGCTCACTCTGTCCATATAGCTGTTCACATAAAGGGAACCTGAAGGATCATGAAAGGACACATACCGGTGGTAAGCCATATAAATGCTCACTCTGTCCATATAGCTGTTCACAGAAAGGGAGCCTAAAGGATCATGAAAGAACACATACTGGTGAACAGCCATACAAATGCTCAGTCTGTCCATAAAGCTGTTCAAAAAAAGTAAACCTAAATAAACATGAAAGGATACATACTGGTGAAAAGCCATACAAATTCTCCATCTGTCCATATAGTTGTTCACAAAAAGTAAACCTAAAGAAACATGAAAGGACACATACTTGTGAAAAGCCATATAAATGCTCACTCTGTCCATATAGCTGTTCACAGAAATGGAGCCTAAAGGATCGTGAAAGAACACATACTGGTGAAAAGCCATACAAATGCTCACTCTGTCCATATAGCTGTTCAAAAAAAGTGAACCTAAATAAACATGAAAGGATACATACTGGTGAAATGCCATACAAATGCTCACTCTGTCCATATAGCTGTTCACAAAAAATTGACCTAATGAAACATGAAAGGACACACACTGGTGAAAAGCCATACAAATGCTCATTCTGTTCATATAGCTGTTCAATTAAAGGGAGCCTAAAGGTACATGAAAGAACACACACTGGTGATAAGCCACACAAATGCTCACTCTGTCCATATAGCTGTTCAAAAAAAGTGAACCTAAATAAACATGAAAGGATACATACTGGTGAAATGCCATACAAATGCTCACTCTGTCCATATAGCTGTTCACAAAAAATTGACCTAATGAAACATGAAAGGACACACACTGGTGAAAAGCCATACAAATGCTCATTCTGTTCATATAGCTGTTCAATTAAAGGGAGCCTAAAGGTACATGAAATGACACATACTGGTGAAAAGCCATATAAATTCTCACTCTGCCCATATAGTTGTTCACATAAAGGCAGCCTGAAGGATCATTAAAGGAGACATACTGGTGATAAACCATATAAATGCTCACTCTGTCCATATAGCTGTTCACATAAAGGGACCCTGAAGGATCATGACAGGACACATACTGGAGCAAAGCCATATAAATGCTCACTCTGTCCATATAGCTGTTCACAGAAATGGAACCCAAAGGAACACGAAAGGAAACATACTGGTGCAAGACCATATAAATGCTTACTCTGTCCATATAGCTGTTCACAGAAAGGACATCTTGGGCGACATGAAAGGACACATACTGATGCAAGACCATATAAATGCTCACACTGTCCATATAGCTGTTCACAGAAAGGACATCTTGGGCGACATGAAAGGACACATACTGATGCAAAGCCATAAAATGCTCACTCTGTCAATATAGCTGTTCATAGAAAGGACACATACTGGTGCAAAGCCATAAAATGCTCACTCTGTCCATAATATAGCTGTTCACACAAATGGAACATAAAGAAACATGAAAGAAACCACACTGATGAAAAATCATATAAGTGTTCACAGAAAGGGAACCATAATAAGATACATGCTTATGAAATCCATAAACATGCTCCATGTAGCTGTTCAAAGATAAGACGCCCACAGGAACACAAAATAACGCATAATAATGAAAAACCATAGAAATGAGGCTTGCTTAGTGTGCGTTTTGGCTTTCTCGTATTCATTTCATTATGGATTGTTTAACAGCGAAAAACTCTGGTTCGAGATGATATGTAAGAAAAGCATGCTGAAATACATACGAAAATGCCAAAAATGGAGGTAAAGTCCAATGTTCCACGTCAAACACGGTAATATTAGTTACATGTGTGTACGGAGCAGACTTTCACTATCAACATGTGGACCTAAAGAGAACATGCAACAATATTACGCACATTTCACGGTATCTACCAGTGGACATTTTGGAGAAGCGCAAGGGCGTATTTGAGAGATTGAGGGCCTATATTGTATCCAAATATGTCATGTAGGGTCTCATTTTGAAGCTCTTGTGGTGTAGACGACGACTTCAGGGATGACCATTTCATCAGTGACGTCATCATTAGGAGTAGTAGCGAACTCAGGCATTTTGGGAATGGAGGTAGAGACTAAGGCGCGCTGGCGTAGACCGGGAATTGTGGGAAAAGGACATGGGAATGGCTGTATTAGCCTGGAGATGGAATACTATTGGTCCGAATGGGGTGTCAAAGTGAAGTACTCGTGGAGGAGCCTTCGAATGGACTGGTGGGTTGTGGAAGCAGAGGCTATGGCACGCACACGCAGTGCTAAAAGTTCATGGGAACGGACGTTTCGGGTTCGAGATGACCCACTATTGGTCCGAATGGGTCGTATGGGGTGCTGAATATAACTGAATTTTTGATTCATGAAAATATGCTCCCTGGACTGTATTTTTTAGGCATTTATAGGGAAGATTTTCTCGTCATGAGAATATGACACCTCAAACAAAAATCATACTTTCAAATGAGCAATCTTCCAAATATCTTTGCGAAAATATAATTTTGTTTTGAGGTGACATTTTTGTTACAAGAGAACATTCTCCTTATAAATGCCTCAGAAATACAAAAATATGCCAGGGAGCACATTTTGATGGAATGTAAGCTTATGTTTATGCAACTGACAATCGTAATTGTTTCCAGGCTGATATTTCAGTACATATTCTTCAAGCAAAATATGTTTTTGCAGGTTTTGGATTGAAAAAAAAACAAACAAAAAAACTGCTTCATTACCGCCACACACAAAGGAGTTTTTCGTATGTAAACATCGCACATCCTTTATATAATTGTACTGAAAATAAAACCAAAAATATTTCTTTTGTATGTATATCATGTTTCATGTTGGGTTTATTAAACGAAGATTTCAGAAAATGTACCCAGAAGAACATTTTTTTGTAATTTCCAGGGCTTTCTTCGCAATTAACGGAAAGAACGGCCTTTTCCTTATTCAATTTTAGTGACATAATTTTCAAAATTTGATTAAAAAAAAAAGAATTTCTTTTAACAGCAGAATGAGAAATTATTGAGTGAAATTCTTTTGTGAAAATCTCCCTAAAATGGTTTTAGACTCTATGAAATGAAGTCATTTTTTTCCGGAGCAGGGTTTCATCCAGTGATGATTTGGGACCCAATTTCGGCTCTTTCACAAAAAAGACCAAAGCTCCTCCTCCCCGGTTATTACCAAAACTAAAAATCCAATGTAAATTAATTAAATGTGCGTAAAAATGATATTTTATCTCATTTGAAAGATGAAAGTCAGTCTTGATATTGGGGCTGGGAAATGGCTCTGATAGCATATCTGAGCCCACGCCTAGTATAACAGTGAGACTTTCTGATCTGTTTTGTGACGTTTTATTTATTAGATAATACAGATTCATTTTAGTTGCTTGATTAGTAGTAGGCTCAAAACCGCCTATTTGTGAGTATATACCAAGCAGCTAAACATGACGTGTTTACTGTACATGGGTACTCTGTAACTTGTTTTCTTCAGCCACTTGGTATATATTCACAAATTGGCGCCAGGACTATGCACAGTGTAAACTGCTCTCAGCAGGTCAGACTTTACATAAGACAGGTAGTTATTCACTACCCAACGATGAAGACAGTATAGTTTTTGAAAGCTTGTAAACATATTCATCATTGAGCTAGCTATATATATATAGCTAGCGTATCTAATTCCGCTTAACACTATGAGTCAGAGTTTTGTCTGATTCGCTCGACCAATGTTGGATCTTCCGGGCCTTAGTTGGGTTATCTCGTCCTTTCATTGACTTATTATTTATCTATTTAAAATCGGCAGCTCAGGGACTAACGTTGATAAGTGAAACGCCATTGGAATCGTAATCCCGAGATAGTCTGGAGATATTATAAGTCATTGTCAGCCGTGTGTGGGTCCGAATGAGCCGAAATCCCGATAAGCTTCTCGATCATCCCTGCCTCGACGTTTGATGTTATTGGTCGCTCATAATCCTGTCTGGCGAAATTTTGCTAATCCTAACCTGAACATCACGACGAATTCTTTAGTTCTACAGCCAGGAAGATAAAATTACATCTTATCGTTGTGTCTAGCCGATAGGGGAATTGTTGTCCTCTGGTATGGTTGACATGACCAAAAGCGGATTTCCTACTTGAGAAGAAGCCGAAATCGACCGTTGTATTGGGTTTTGCTGATACAGGTAACTGGACAACTCACTTGTCTCCTGCTGTATTTTGTTGAGTTTCCATCCTCTTGTTAAACACAGCAGAACTTAACTGTCGCGAATACAGGCGCACAAATCCAATGTTTTGTAGCAACAACTTCACATTTTGGGATATTTCATATATTTAAATAATGTAGAGAGTTGGTAAAGATAATTGAGTGATATTAAATTTTTTGATATTTGCTAATACTATGTCTTTTATTATATCGCGAAAGGCTTTCTAGAATGTGATCTGTCAAAGAAATCTAAAACCTAGAATACATGTATACCCGAACCCTGCTCCACCGTCACCTCCCCTCAGGTCAATCGGAAAGTGTGGGAAGTTATTCGTTTGAGAATGATTAACTACAGATAACGATAATCGCAACACGAGATTGTTATTTGTAATTTACTTAACTTCTGCTTTTATGGATAAATAAACCGAGGGAATATGAGTATGATGAGTTTAAAGGTCAGTAGTATACAAAGGCTAAATTGGCGAAATAGCGCCTCACTGCGCATGCGCAGAACCTTGTGTGACGTCACAGCGACCTGTTTTTGGGGTGTATTGGGGCGTGTGCGCATGCGTGATGTGTGGGAGGTGGGTACAAGATGGCCGCGAGTGTGAGTGAGTGCAAGATGTGGGAGGTGGGTACAAGATGGCCGCCAGTGTCAGTGAGTGCAAGATGTGGGAGGTGGGGACAAGATGGCCGCGAGTGTCAGTGAGTGCAAGATGTGGGAGGTGGGTACAAGATGGCCGCGATCAATGAGTGCATAGAAAAAAAGTTCCGCAAAAAAAAAAAATGCGGGTTCATCCGCGGTGATGCGGTTTGGCCGTGTTTTGGCGGTAATTCGCCCTAAAAAGCTTCCGCGGAGAAAAAGTAGTCCCTAGATAAAATGGTCCGATTGGGTCGAGTGAGGTATCAAAGTGAAGCTTAGGTGAAGGGGCATCTAATGGGCTAGGTGTGGGGTTGCAATATCGGCACTTGCGCATGCGCGGTGGCCGAAGAGTATGAAAATAGCCTTTTTGGAGCTAGGGGAGCCCCTAGTGGACCGATGGGTCGAGTGAGGTATCAATGTGAAGCATTCATGAAGGGGCATCTAATGGGTTGGGTGTGGGGTTGAAATATCGGCCTTCTGCGCATGCGCGGTGGCCGGAGGGTATGAAAATAGCCTTTTTGGAGCTAGGGGAGCCCCTAGTGGACCGATGGGGTCGAGTGAGGTATCAATGTGAAGCATTCATGAAGGGGCATCTAATGGACTGGGTGTGGGGTTGACATATCGGCCTTCTGCGCATGCGCGGTGGCCGAAGAGTATGAAAATAGCCTTTTTGGAGCTAGGGGAGCCCCTAGTGGACCG
Organism: Hanleya hanleyi; assembly: GCA_036873755.1. Lineage (NCBI taxonomy): Eukaryota > Metazoa > Mollusca > Polyplacophora > Lepidopleurida > Hanleyidae > Hanleya > Hanleya hanleyi. Next base: position 101,188 of record JAVTVY010026641.1, on the reverse strand, counting down.
ATGGGTCGAGTGAGGTATCAATGTGAAGCATTCATGAAGGGGCATCTAATGGGTTGGGTGTGGGGTTGAAATATCGGCCTTCTGCGCATGCGCGGTGGCCGGAGGGTATGAAAATAGCCTTTTTGGAGCTAGGGGAGCCCCTAGTGGACCGATGGGGTCGAGTGAGGTATTTCCAGCATGAAGCATCCATGAAGGGCACTCTTAATGGACTGGGTGTGGGGCTGAATTAGGGTCATTCTCTACATGGTGGCTGAAGGGTATGAAAATAGCCTTGGAGCTTAGGGGAGCCCCAGCACTGATGGGGTCGAGTGAGGTATCCATGTGAAGCGTTCATGAAGGGGCATCTAATGGACTGCGTGTGGGGTTGACATATCGGCCTTCTGCGCATGCGCGGTGGCTGAAGGGTATGAAAATAGCCTTTTTGGAGCTAGGGGAGCCCCTAGTGGACCGATGGGGTCGAGTGAGGTATCAAAGTGAAGCATCCATGAAGGGGCATCTAATGGACTGGGTGAGGGGTTGAAATATCGGCATTCTGCGCATGCGCGGTGGCCGGAAGGGTATGAAAATAGCCTTTTTTGGAGCTAGGGAGCCCCTAGTGACCGATGGGGTCGAGTGAGGTATCAAAGGAAGCATTCATGAAGGGGCATCTAATGGACTGGGTGTGGGGCTGAAATATCGGCATTCTGCGCATGCGCGGTGGCCAAAGGGTATGGAAATAGACGTTTTGGGATCTAGGGCAGCCCCTAATGGGCCGATGGAGTTGTATGAGGTATCCCTGTGAAGCCTAGGTGAAGGGGCATCCAGGCAATGGGGTGGGTGCATGTAAAATTTTTCCTGAAAACAAAATCGGAACACGGACTTTATCGAAAAATCTGGCAAAATGCCTATATGGGGTATGGGGGGTATATAGGTCGCCGGGCTTAACGGGGCTTGCCTATCAATAGAGTTATCTCCCCCTAGTTCCAGGGTGGTGTATGTAAAATTTTTCCTGAAAAAATACGAAACACGGACTTTATTCTAAATTACGTGAAAACGCCTATATGGGGTATGGGGGGTATAGGACCATCCTGGGAAACCTACTTCTCGACATTTGCGGTATAGGTTGTGGGGTCTCGTTTTACCTGTCCTGTCATTTAGAACATGATAGGAAGTGTCCCCGTGCGAATCGGTAATTTTTGAAAAAGTCACCGAAGCTCATATAGTCCCATACTGAGGGTATAGGATCAATGTTTGTCCCCCTGGGAAACGTACTTCTATACATTTGCGGTAGGGTTGTGGGGTCTCGTTTTACTCGTTCCGTCATTTAGAACATGATAGGGAAGTGTCCTCAAAAGTAATCGGTGAAATTTTTGAAAAAGTCACCGAGCTCCCATATAGACCCATTACTGGGGTATAGGTTCAATGTTTATCCTACTGGGAAACCCACTTCTATACATTTGCGGTAGGGTTGTGGGGTCTCAGTTTTACTCGTCTCGTCATTTAGAACACGATAGGAAGTGTTGCGGAGCGAAGCGGTGAAATTTTTGGAAAAAGTTCACCGAGGCCTTGGTAGGCCCATAGGCCTATACTGCATGGCTATGGAGGTATAGGTCCATACGGGGTGAACGTTTTGGGGTCTAGGTGAGCCCCTTATGATCCTATGGTGTCGTATGAGGTCTTATTCTGAAGCTCCCGTGGAGTTTGTAATGTATCGACTAATGGTTCGTCCGTGTGCAATAGTCTGCGCATGCGCAGTGTGGCCGTAGTATAGAAAGCAGGCATGTTGGGGGTATGTGCGGGGTGTGTTTGGGGTAGAGATGGACCACTATGGGTCCAAATGGGTTGTGAGAGGTGTCAAAGTGAAGCTTGTGTGGGGTAGAGTCAGAATGGCGTGTTTTTAAGTGCAAGTCGCGTCAATCTGCGCATGCGCAGTTGGGTGTAGTATGTAAAGTGGCCATTTTGGGGATGCGTGGAGGTGTGTTTGGGGTAGAGAGGGACCATCCTTGGCCCGATTGTGTCGTGGGAGGTGTTATCTTGTAGCTCTCGGGGTGTACATCCCGATTTGAGGGATGTTCACGTCATCGGTGACGTCATCAGTAGGAGTAGTAGCGAAAGTGGGCATTTTGGGGCAGTGAAGGAAGGTATTTGGTGTAGAGATGGACCATCCATATCTGTCACACATTATACCACATCTTTGTTGTGTTATACCACATCTGTCCTGCATTATACCATATATGTCCTGTATTATACCATACCTGTCCTATGTTATACAATATCTGTCCTGTATTATACCAAATCTATCCTGTATTGTACCATATTTGTTCTCTATTATACCATATATGTCCTGTATTCTACCAAATCTGCCCTGTATTATACAGTATCTGTCCTGTATTATACCAAATCTGTGCTGTATTATACCAAATCTGTGCTGTATTATACAATATCTGTCCTGTGTTATACCATATCTGTGCGGTATTATACAATATCTGTCCTGTATTATACAATATCTGTCCAGTATTCTGCAATATATGTTCTGTATTATACCAAATCTGTCCTGTATTATACAGTATCTGTCCTGTATTGTACCATATATGTCCTGTATTATACCATATCTGCTCTATTATACAATATTTCTCCTCTATTATACCATATCTGTGCTGCATTATACCATATCTGTCCTGTATTGTACCATATATGTCCTGTATTATACCAAATCTGTGCTGTATTATACAATATTTGCCCTCTATTATACCATATCTGTGCTGTATTATATCATATCTGTCCTGAATTATACCATATCTGTGCTGTATTATGCAATATCTGTCCCGTGTTATACAATATCTGTCCTGTATTATACCAACTCTGTCCTGTTTTGTACCATATTTGTCCTGTATTATACAATATATGTTCTGTATTATACCAAATCTGTGCTGTATTATACAGTATCTGTCCTGTATTATACCAAATCTGTGCTGTATTATACGGTATATGTCCTGTATTATACCAAATCTGTGCTGTATTATCCTGTATTGTACCATATATGTCCTGTATTATACAATATATGTTCTGTATTGTACAATCGGATAGCCGTTGTCGTGAATAACAACAAGTTCAGCAATGTTCATACAGTTTATTATCCCCAATGTTACATCATACCCAGGCTGGGGGAGACGCCCTGGGCATGTTTGGTATGTTCACAGCAAAACAAATTGAAATATCAAACACCATGTTTTATTATTTAACGCACCGTCACATTAGGTATACAAGTGTTTACTAAGCTCAAGTCAACGATCAGCATGTAGACATATAGAGTATGTGCGGCATGTTATGGTATTCATCAGTGCACGGGTGACGCATTCAGCCGATGGGGTGGTCGATCAGCTTGGTAACGAAAAAGGTAACGTTGGTCACCCTCTCCGTTGTCGTTGGGCCCATTCCAAGGGATCCACGGTGTCCAGTTTCTCCAGCATCGTCTCTAGCGACACTCGGTTAATGATGGGTAAACGGTTGGTCAAATACCTGGATGTTACTGCTCGGGTAAAAGTATCGGACTTGGACTGTCTCCTTATGCTGCAGCACATAACCAAACGCCAGATTCAATCTGAAGGTCGTAGTTTGGTCGTTGAAGATGGCTTCCACGTAGCTACGTAGACGGGCGAGGTCGGTCAGTCGGAAATTGTAGATATCTTGAATAGGGCGATGACGGTTGAAACATTGCCGTATCATGGACCAATGGCGCCGATAGATGTCACTCACTGGATGGGCGTCCTGTAACAGATCGCTAGGAATATTTATGGGCTCGTCCAGAAAATGTTCGATGTTGTCAGGCGTATGACTCGAAACCGTAACGGTGGGGTCCGGTTGGATATCCAGGCTCTTCTGAACTGTGGGTATAGGCGGGCTCTCTGCCATTGCATCACCAGTGGCGTTCGTCTCCCCGGGCTCATCTTCACTGGGTCTGACCTTCCGCGGCTCCTCTTCAGTGGAAAGTTGTCACCCAAACCGTAGAGACGGGGCATGAATCAAACGCTGATGGCGTCTTAACTGACAGGGTCGTTTGAAGAGTTCACCACAATCCTTACAGTGTTCCGTCGCGCCCTCGTGGAATTAGCGTTCGTGGCGCAGTAAAGGATCCTTCCGATTAAATGACCGTGCGCAGGTTATACAAGTATACCGTGCATCGTTGTGGGTGGAGGCCTTGTGGCGGTGCAAGTCGTGCAGACGAGTAAACTGCTTCTGGCAAGTTGTGCAAGTGAACATCTTGGTGGTTGACAGAGTGTCTGATGAAACGGCCAGGCCGCTTCCCTTTTATAGCACGCTAGCTGGTGATCTATTTTTAGCACACTCAGTTCAACTATCCCCAAGTCGAGGGCCGAGCCGTGACATCTTCGGTAACCTCCGTGTCTCTTCGGGCACCTCCGTGACATCTTCGGTCACCTCCGTGTCTCTTCGGTGACCTCCGTAAATACCCGCCTGTTCCCGTGTAAACTCGGATGGATCTCCGTGTCTCTTCGGTGACCTCCGTGACATCTTCGGTCACATCCGTGTCTCTTCGGTCACCTCCGTACCGCCAACGATCAGCATGTAGACATATAGAGTATGTACGGCATGTTATGGTATTCATCAGTGCATGAGTGACGCATTCAGCCGATGGGGGTGGTCGGTCAGCTTGGTAACGAAAAACGTGGCATTGGTCACCCTCTCTACGACCCATTGTGTGTTGGGGCGTTGTTGTTGGGCCCATTCCAAGGGATCCACGGTGTCCAGTTTCTCAGCATCGCCTCTAGCGACGCCCGGTTAATGATGGTAAACGGTTGGTCAAATACCCGGATGTTACTGCTCGGGTAAAAATATCGCGCTTGGTCTGTGTCCTTATGCTGTAGCACATAACCAAACGCCAGATTCAACTTGAAGGCCGTAGTTTGATCGTTGAAGATGGCTTCCACGTAGCTGCGTAGACGGGCGAGGTCGGTCCGTCGGAAATTGTAGATATCTTGAATAGGGCGATGACGGTAGAAACAGTGCCGGATCATGGGCCAATGGCGCCGATAGATGTCACTCATTGCATGGTCTTCGTGTAACAGATCGCTAGGAACATTTATGGGTTCGTCCACGAAGAGTACTTTGCCCTCCACGTCGTACAAAATCTGGCCCATGGTCTTGTCGTCGGAATTTGACAGTTGAATTAGGGCGACATCATGATCGGCCCTCGTGCGATGGGTGGGAGTTCTCCCTGTCTCGATATTGGTGCCTCCGGGTTCTTCTACCTGCAAACGTGGCTGCGGAACAGGGTGTCGTGTGCGTTGGTGTCGCAGCAACTGACTGGTCAGTTTGAAAAGCCGACCACATTCTTCGCATGGACGCTTGGGTACTTCATGGCGTGCACGTGTGTGGCGCTGTAAATGATCCGGGCGCTGAAACGACGGTGTACATATCGTACAGCTATACCGGGCGGTTCCTTCGTGCTTGGTAGCCTCATGGCGGCGCAAGTCGTGCAGACGAGTGAATGATTTCGAGCACGTAGTACAAGTGAACATCTTGGTGATTGACAGAGTGTCTGATGAAACGGCCAGGCCGTTTCCCTTTTATAGCACGCTAGCTGGTATCATGTTCGGGCACCTCCGTGTCTCTTCGGTGATGTCCGTGACATCTTCGGTGACCTCCGTGTCTCTTCGGGCACCTCCGTGACATCTTCGGTGACCTCCGTGACATCTTCGGGCACCTCCGTGTCTCTTCGGCCACCTCCGTGTCTTTTCGGGAAGTGACCGAAGGGACTCGGAAGTGAACGACATTGTGGGGAAAACCCCACAGACAGGTCAGTACATGTGCTAACATGTTCACACTCCGTCACCGAAAAGACACGGACTGAAGATGGCGGACCTCGCCAGGTGATGGTGGTGGTGGTGGGAGCTCCCGTGTGGCAGAGCTCTTGGATCGGAGCTCTTGGAGCTCAAAGCGTGTGGAGCTCAGAGTTCGGAAATGACATTTGCATATGACCTCTGTGAGGTCACTTCCGTTTCCGTTCACGTGACCGGAACTGACCTTTGACCCCGGCGAGCGCTAACAATACCGGATTAAATTGCGCACCGGGGTCAAAGGTCAGTTCCGGTCACGTGAACGGAAGCGGAAGTGACCTCACAGAGGTCATATGCAAATGTCATTTCCGAGCTCTGAGCTCCACACGCTTTGAGCTCCAAGAGCTCCAATCCAAGAGCTCTGCCACACGGGAGCTCCCACCACCACCACCACCACCGGGCGAGGTCCGCCATCTTCAGTCCGTGTCTTTTCGGTGACGGAGTGTGAACATGATAGCACATGTACTGACCTGTCTGTGGGGTTTTTCCCACAATGTCGTTCACTTCCGAGTCTCTTCGGTCACTTCCCGAAAAGACACGGAGGTGGCCGAAGAGACACGGAGGTGCCCGAAGATGTCACGGAGGTCACCGAAGATGTCACGGAGGTGCCCGAAGAGACACGGAGGTCACCGAAGATGTCACGGAGATCACCGAAGAGACACGGAGGTGCCCGAACATGATACCAGCTAGCGTGCTATAAAAGGGAAGCGCCTGGCCGTTTCATCAGACACTCTGTCAACCACCAAGATGTTCACTTGTACTACGTGCTCGAAATCATTCACTCGTCTGCACGACTTGCGCCGCCATGAGGCTACCAAGCACGAAGGAACCGCCCGGTATAGCTGTACGATATGTACATTGTCGTTTCAGCGCCGGATCATTTACAGCGCCACACACGTGCACGCCATGAAGTACCCAAGCGTCCATGCGAAGAATGTGGTCGGCTTTTCAAACTGACCAGTCAGTTGCTGCGACACCAACCACACGACACCCTGATCCGCAGCCACGTTTGCAGGTAGAAGAACCCGGAGGCACCAATATCGAGACAGGGAGAACTCCCATCCATCGCACGAGGGCCGATCATGATGTCGCCCTAATTCAACAGTCAAATTCCGACGACAAGACCTTGGGCCAGATTTTGTACGACGTGGAGGGCAAAGTACTCTTCGTGGACGAACCCATAAATCTTCCTAGCGATCTGTTACACGAAGACCAACCAATGAGTGACATCTATCGGCGCCATTGGCCCATGATCCGGCACTGTTTCTACCGTCATCGCCCTATTCAAGATATCTACAATTTCCGACGGACCGACCTCGCCCGTCTACGCAGCTACGCGGAAGCCATCTTCAACGATCAAACTACGGCCTTCAAGTTGAATCTGGCGTTTGGTTATGTGCTACAGCATAAGGAAACAGACCAAGCCCGATATTTTTACCCGAGTAGTAACATCCGGGTATTTGACCAACCGTTTACCATCATTAACCGGGCGTCGCTAGAGGCGATGCTGGAGAAACTGGACACCGTGGATCCCTTGGAATGGGCCTAACAACAACGCCCCAACACACAATGGGTCGTAGAGAGGGTGACCAATGTTACGTTTTTCGTTACCAAGCTGACCGACCACCTCCATCGGCTGAATGCGTCACTCACTGATGAAGACCATAACATGCCGTACATACTCTATATGTCTACATGCTGATCGTTGACGGTACGGAGGTGACCGAAGAGACACGGAGATGACCGAAGATGTCACGGTGGTCACCGAAGAGACACGGAGGTGACCGAAGATGTCACGGAAGTCACCGAAGAGACACGGAGATCCATCCGGGTTTACACGGGAACAGCCGGGTAGTTACGGAGGTGACCGAAGAGACACGGAGGTGACCGAAGAGACACGGAGGTGACCGAAGATGTCACGGAGGTGCCCGAAGAGACACGGAGGTTACCGAAGATGTCACGGCTCGGCCCTCGACTTGGGGATAGTTGAACTGAGTGTGCTAAAAATAGATCACCAGCTAGCGTGCTATGAAAGGGAAGCGGCTTGGCCGTTTCATCAGACACTCTGTCAACCACCAAGATGTTCACTTGCACAACTTGCCAGAAGCAGTTTACTCGTCTGCACGACTTGCACCGCCACAAGGCCTCCACCCACAACGATGCACGGTATATTTGTATAACCTGCGCACGGTCAATTAATCGGAAGGATCATTTACTGCGCCACGAACGCCCATTCCACGAGGGCGCGACGGAACACTGTAAGGATTGTGGTCAACTCTTGAAACGACGCAGTCAGTTAAGACGCCATCAACGTTTGATTCATGCCCCGTCTCTACGGTTTGGGCGACAACTTTCCACTGAAGAGGAGCCGCGGAAGGTCAGACCCAGTGAAGATGATCCCGGGGAGACGAACGCCACTGGTGATGCGATGACGGAGAGCCCGCCTATACACACAGTTCAGAAGAGCCTGGATATCCAACCGGACCCCACCGTTACGGTTTCGAGTCATACGCCTGACAACATCGAACATTTTCTGGACGAGCCCATAAATGTTCCTAGCGATCTGTTACAGGACGCCCATCCAGTGAGTGACATCTATCGGCGCCATTGGTCCATGATACGGCAATGTTTCAACCGTCATCGCCCTATTCAAGATATCTACAATTTCCGACTGACCGACCTCGCCCGTCTACGTAGCTACGTGGAAGCCATCTTCAACGACCAAACTACGGCCTTCAGATTGAATCTAGCGTTTGGTTATGTGCTGCAGCATAAGGAGACAGTCCAAGTCCGATACTTTTACCCGAGCAGTAACATCCAGGTATTTGACCAACCGTTTACCATCATTAACCGGGTGTCGCTAGAGACGATGCTGGAGAAACTGGACACCGTGGATCCCTTGGAATGGGCCCAACGACAACGCCCCAACACCAAGTGGACAGTGGAGAGGGTGACCAATGTTACCTTTTTCGTTACCAAGCTGACCGACCACCCCATCGGCTGAATGTGTCACCCGTGCACTGATGAATATCATAACATGCCGTACATACTCTATATGTCTACATGCTGATCGTTGACTTGAGCTCAGTAAACACTTGTATACCTAATGTGACGGTTCGTTAAATAATAAAACATGGTGCTTGATATTTCAATTCGTGTTGCTGTGAACATACTAAACATGCCCAGGGCGGCTCCCCCAGCCTGGGTATGATGTAACATTGGGGATAATAAACTTTATGAACATTGCTGAACTTGTTGTTATTCACGACAACGGCTATCCGATTGTACAATACAGAACATATATTGTATAATACAGGACATATATGGTACAATACAGGACAGATATGGTATAATACAGCACAGATTTGATATAATACAGGACATATACTGTATAATACAGGACAGATTCGGTATAATACAGAACATATATTGTATAATACAGCACAGATTTGGTATAATACAGGACAGATACTGTATAATACAGCACAGATTTGGTATAATACAAAACATATATTGTATAAGACAGGACAAATATGGTACAAAACAGGACAGATTTGGTATAACACAGGACAGATATTGTATAACACAGGACAGATATTGCATAATACAGCACAGATATGGTATAATTCAGGACAGATATGGTATAATACAGCACAGATATGGTATAATAAAGGGCAAATATTGTATAATACAGCACAGATTTGGTATAATACAGGACATATATGGTACAATACAGGACAGATATGGTATAATGCAGCACAGGTATGGCATAATAGAGGAGAAATATTGTATAATACAGAGCAGATATGGTATAATACAGGACATATATGGTACAATACAGGACAGATACTGTATAATACAGGACAGATTTGGTATGATACAGAACATATATTGCAGAATACTGGACAGATATTGTATAATACAGGACAGATATTGTATAATACAGCACAGATATGGTATAACACAGGACAGATATTGCATAATGCAGCACAGATTTGGTATACTACAGCACAGATTTGGTATAATACAGGACAGATACTGTATAATACAGGGCAGATCTGGTATAATACAGGACATATATGGTATAATAGAGAACAAATATGGTATAATACAGGACAGGTATGGTATAATACAGGACAGATATTGTATAACATAGGACAGGTATGGTATAATACAGGACATATATGGTATAATGCAGGACAGATGTGGTATAACACAACAAAGATGTGGTATAATGTGTGACAGATATGGATGGTCCATCTCTACACCAAATACCTTCCTTCACTGCCCCAAAATGCTCACTTTCGCTACTACTCCTACTGATGACGTCAACGATAACGTCACAGATGACGTGAACATCCCTCAAATCGGGATGTACACCCCGAGAGCTACAAGATAACACCTCCCACGACACAATCGAACCAAGGATGGTCCCTCTCTACCCCAAACACACCTCCACGCACCCCCAAAATGGCCACTTTACTTACTACACCCAACTGCGCATGCGCAGATTGACGCGACTTGCACTTAAAAACACGCCATTCTGACTCTACCCCACACAAGCTTCACTTTGACACCTCCCACAACCCATTCGGACCCATAGTGGTCCATCTCTACCTCAAACACAGCCCCCACATACCCCCCAACATGCCTGGTTTCTATACTACGGCCAGACTGCGCATGCGCAGACTATTGCACACGGACGAACCATTAGTCGATACATTACAAACTCCACGGGAGCTTCAAAATAAGACCTCATACGACACCATAGGATCATAAGGGGCTCACCTAGACCCCAAAACGTTCACCCCGTATAGACCTATACCTCCATAGCCATGCAGTATAGGCATATGGGCCTAGCCAGGCCTCGGTGAACTTTTTCCAAAAAATTCACCGCTTCGCTCCGGGACCCCTCCCAACGTGTTCTAAATGACGAGACGTGAAAAACAAGACCAAACAACCCATATCACAATGAACGTGTGTGAATTTCCCAGGTTGGACCTATACCCCATAGCCAGCCTATGGGCCTACCCAGGCCTCGGTGAGCTTTTTCCAAAAATTTCACCGTTTCGCTCCGGGACCCTTCCCATCGTGTTCTAAATGACGAGACGAGAAAAACAAGACCCCACAACCCATATCACAATGAACGTGTGTGAATTCCCCAGGATGGACTTATATCCCCATAGCCAGTATGGAGCTATATGGGCTATATGGTACTTTTCCAAAAATTTCATCGTTTCGCTCCGGGACCCTTCCCATCGTGTTCTGAATGACGAGACGTGAAAAACAAATCCAAGCAACCCATATCACAATGAACGTGTGTGAATTTCCCAGGTTGAACCTATATCCCCATATAGCCAGCCTATAGGCCTATATACAGACCTCGGTGACTTTTCCCAAAAATTTCACCGATTCGCTCCGGGACCCTTCCCATTGTCATTTTCTTGGCGAGACGAGAAAAACGCGACCCCACAAGCCATAGTAAAGCCCACGAAAAAATTGACCATCCCCATACCCCATACAGGCATTTTCCCTTATATTGTATAATACAGACCCCTATTGTAGGGGTAAAGTCCGTGTTCCGCTTTTTATAGTTTCGGGGAAAAAATCCTAATTTTACATGCACCCACCCCATTGACTTGATAGGCAGGCCCCGATAAGCCCGAGGACCGATATTAGCCCTTTTGGCTAGGGTTGATAGGGGTTTTCCCCTATTTTAGGGGTAAAGTCCGTGTTCCGCTTTTTATAGTTTCGGGGAAAAATCCTAATTTTACATGCACCCACCCCATTGACTTGATAGGCAGGCCCCGATAAGCCCGGGGACCGATATTAGCCCTTTTGGCTAGAGTTGATAGGGGGTTTCCCCTAGTTTAGGGGTAAAGTCCGTGTTCCGCTTTTTATATTTTCGGGGACAAATCCTAATTTTACATGCACCCACCCCATTGACTTGATAGGCAGGCCCCGATAAGCCCGGGGACCGATATTAGCCCTTTTGGCTAGAGTTGATAGGCGTTTTCCCCTATTTTAGGGGTAAAGTCCGTGTTTCGCTTTTTATATTTTCGGGAAAAAATCCTAATTTTACAAGCACCCACCCATGACTGAATGGCCCTCGAGGAGCGCTTCACTTTGACACCTCACTCGACCCATTCGGTCCACTAGGGACTCACCCCGGTCACAAAACGTCTATTCCCATACTCTTTTTAGGCATTCCCCGTATACATTAACATTGGAAGTCACTTGGTTGACATGGGACTACGTTCTGTCCGCGGAGGAATACAAAGGTTACAGGTTGCCGAAACTACTTTTGACCTCCACGTGACCTTGAGCTGGTGGCGCCCCCTGGCGCCCCAGAGGTGAAAGGCGATGGGGCGTCCCCTATACCTTTAACCTGGAAAAAAGGGCACCAAGAGTTACCTCCCTGGAAAACCTTACCCTTCCCGTGTTCTATATACTACTGGCCTGCTTCAATGGAACATTCAAGTTATGAAATATACGTATGGACGAATGACATCGAATGTATTGGTTAAAAAATCGAATGGCCTAAATGGTCCGTACTATACTGATAACTTCAATGATCCATACAAGCATTTATGATTTATGATCTTCAATGATAGTCCCGAGATAGCCACCTTTATTCAACACAACCGCTGACAGTTTGAACCGAAAGGCACACAAGATATACACACCACACGCGTAGAGTAGTTTTGCGCCGAAAGATGGATGAGTGTTTGAACTCCGTGTAACGAACGGCTCTGCCATAAAGGAAATACAATGGGCACATCAAAGTGTTGACCGTTACTTAGAAATTAGCGATTTGTCAGACTCTGTTTCCCTCCATCTCCATCTTATCTCCTGCAGATAGCTTTTGTACCAGGAGATATAGAAAAGTTAAGCTGAAATACAGCAGTGTCTACCTTCACAGGCACATTTTTCATTAAAAAAATTACGAGGGAGGGAGACTTTTATTTTCTTTCTCATTCGCACAGGCCAAGTGTATTAATCTTTTCTTGCACACCGATACAGTAGTTTAATACAATTTGCGTGAAACCAACAATGTACTTGAAGAGACTGCCTTCAACAATACTATTTCCATCAAATAAAACAAGACACTGGTGACTCGGTGTCTAAGAACATTATTTTGGCGAAACTTTGAGAGAGAATGTCTTAAAACTGAAGAAAACGTACAAAAAGTACAAAGTATAAAAACCGCTAAAAGAACTGACGCAGCGGTGCATGTGGAGCTAGAAAGGTCCACGAGTCACACCCTCTGGGTTAGTGCATAGGGGTGTAGGTATGTCTCCAGGGCTCACATGGGCGACGTTGCACTTTCTCTACTACTGTTAGCGTCACCAATGACGTCACAGATGACGTGGACATCCCTCAAGTCGTATTCTACACCACAAGAGCTCCACACCTCACATGGTATATTAAGACCGTTGCTCAAACAGACGCTTGCGTACTTCCAAAATGCCCGCTTTTACACTACTGCCATATGCGCATGTGCACGATTAAGTCGAACAAGTCTACCCCAAGAGTGCTTCAAACCGAGACATCACACAAACCATTTGTACTACGAACGGCTCACCTCCCAATACAAACACTTCCGCGCACTTCCGAAACTTCCGTCTTTCTATAATACATCCCAATTGCGCATGCGCAGATTGACGCGACTTCCATTAAAAACACGCCAGTCTGACTCTACCCCACGAGTGCATCAAACTGACACCTCACACGGCCATTCGGATCAAGAATGGTCCCTCAATCACTCGTCCGCTTTCGCTACTACCCCTACGAATGACGTCATCAATGACGTCACAGATGGCATGGACATCTCTCAAATCGTGTCTACACTACGAGAGCTTCAATGTGATACCCCACACGGTCCAACTGGACCGAAGATGGTCCCTAGATTGCCCAAAAATGGCATTGCTCACGCCCAAACTCCCCTCTTTCATTACTACTCTCCACCTGCGCATGCGTAGCATGACGCGACTTCCAATGAAAATCCATAGTAGTCGTCGTCTACATGCCGTGAGCTACCAGACGGTACTGCACACGACCCATTCGGAGGAAGAAGGGTCCATCTCTACTCCAAACACGTCCCTTCACACCCCCAAAATGCTCACTTTGGCTACGACTCCAAAGTTGGAGTCTACCCAAAGAGAGCTTCAAAATGAGACCCCACACGACCCATTTGTATTAGGAATGGCTCACCTCTCAACCCCAAAACGTCGATTCAAATGCCATCTTTCTATAATACATCCCAACTGCACAGGCGCAGATTGACGCGACCTCTAATAAAAAACATACCAGTCTGACTCTACCCCACGAGTGCTTCAAACTGACACCTCACATGGCCCATTCTGACCAAGAATGGTCCCTCAATCACTTAAACACGACCCTGTCCACCCCAAAAATTTCCTCTTTCGCTACTTCTCCTACTGGTGACGTCATCAATGACATCCCTCAAGTCGTGGTCTACACCACGAGAGCTTCAATATGATACCCCACACGGTCTATTTGGACCAAAGATGGTCCCTAGATTGTCCTCACGCACAAAATGCCCTCTTTCGTTACTACTGCCCAAATGCGCATGCGTAACATGATGCGACTTCCAATAAAAACCATACCAGTCGTCGTCTATATGACAACCCACACGGTCCATTTGGACCACGTATGGTCCATCGCTACCCCAAAATGCCCACTTTGGCTACTACTCCAATGACATCACAGATGACGTGCACATCTGTCAAATTGTGGTCTACACACCGAGGGCTGCAATTTCACACCCTGCATGGCTTTTAGGTCCCTCAATCGCTCAAACACACCCCGTGAACCACCAAAAATGCCCACTTTTCTACACTACGGCCAGACTGCGCATGCGCAGAATGATGAAACCCGAATACACACCAATCCAATCTGACGCTACCCACAAGAGAGCATCAAAATAAGATATCACAGGGCCCAATCGGACCAATATTGGTCCATCTCGAACATCCATGCAAATGCCCGCTTTCTATACTACTGCCATGTTACGCATGCGCAGAATGATGAAAACGAACTACACACCAGTCCAGTCGGACTATTCATCTTTCTGGCACACCGATACAGTAGTTTAATACAATTTGCGTGAAACCAACAATGTACTTGAAGAGTCTGCCTTCAACAATACTATTTCCATCAAATAAAACAAGACACTGGTGACTCGGTGTCTAAGAACATTATTTTGGCGAAACTTTGAGAGAGAATGTCTTAAAACTGAAGAAAACGTACAAAAAGTACAAAGTATAAAAACCGCTAAAAGAACTGACGCAGCGGTGCATGTGGAGCTAGAAAGGTCCACGAGTCACACCCTCTGGGTTAGTGCATAGGGGTGTAGGTATGTCTCCAGGGCTCACATGGGCGACGTTGCACTTTCTCTACTACTGTTAACGTCACCAATGACGTCACAGATGACGTGGACATCCCTCAAGTCGTATTCTACACCACAAGAGCTCCACACCTCACATGGTATATTAAGACCATGGATGGCCCCTCCGTTGCTCAAACAGACGCTTGCGTACTTCAAAAATGCCCGCTTTTACACTACTGCCATATGCGCATGTGCACGATTAAGTCGAACAAGTCTACCCCAAGAGTGCTTCAAACCGAGACATCACACAAACCATCTGTACTACGAACGGCTCACCTCCCAATACAAACACTTCCGCGAACTTCCGAAACTTCCATCTTTCTATAATACATCCCAATTGCGCATGCGCAGATTGACGGGACTTCCATTAAAAACACGCCAGTCTGACTCTACCCCACGAGTGCATCAAACTGACACCTCACACGGCCATTCGGATCAAGAATGGTCCCTCAATCACTCGTCCGCTTTCGCTACTACCCCTACGAATGACGTCATCAATGACGTCACAGATGGCATGGACATCTCTCAAATCGTGTCTACACTACGAGAGTTTCAATGTGATACCCCACACGGTCCAACTGGACCGAAGATGGTCCCTAGATTGCCCAAAAATGGCATTGCTCACGCCCAAACTCCCCTCTTTCATTACTACTAGTCTCCAACTGCGCATGCGTAGCAGGACGCGACTTCCAATGAAAATCCATATTAGTCGTCGTCTACATGCCGTGAGCTACCAGACGATACTGCACACGACCCATTCGGAGGAAGAAGGGTCCATCTCTACTCCAAACACGTCCCTTCACACCCCCAAAATACTCACTTTGGCTACGACTCCAAAGTTGGAGTCTACCCAAAGAGAGCTTCAAAATGAGACCCCACACGACCCATTTGTACTAGGAATGGCTCACCTCTCAACCCCAAAACGTCGATTCAAATGCCATCTTTCTATAATACATCCCAACTGCACAGGCGCAGATTGACGCGACCTCTAATAAAAAACATACCAGTCTGACTCTACCCCACGAGTGCTTCAAACTGACACCTCACATGGCCCATTCTGACCAAGAATGGTCCCTCAATCACTTAAACACGACCCTGTCCACCCCAAAAATTTCCTCTTTCGCTACTTCTCCTACTGGTGACGTCATCAATGACATCCCTCAAGTCGTGGTCTACACCACGAGAGCTTCAATATGATACCCCACACGGTCTATTTGGACCAAAGATGGTCCCTAGATTGCCCTCACGCACAAAATGCCCTCTTTCGTTACTACTGCCCAAATGCGCATGCGTAACATGATGCGACTTCCAATAAAAACCATACCAGTCGTCGTCTATATGACAACCCACACGGTCCATTTGGACCACGTATGGTCCATCGCTACCCCAAAATGCCCACTTTGGCTACTACTCCAATGACATCACAGATGACGTGCACATCTGTCAAATTGTGGTCTACACACCGAGGGCTGCAATTTCACACCCTGCATGGCTTTTAGGTCCCTCAATCGCTCAAACACACCCCGTGAACCACCAAAAATGCCCACTTTTTTACACTACGGCCAGACTGCGCATGCGCAGAATGATGAAACCCGAATACACACCAATCCAATCTGACGCTACCCACAAGAGAGCACCAAAATAAGATATCACAGGGCCCAATCGGACCAATATTGGTCCATCTCGAACATCCATGCAAATGCCCGCTTTCTATACTACTGCCATGTTACGCATGCGCAGAATGATGAAAACGAACTACACACCAGTTCAGTCGGACTATTCATCTTTTCTGGCACACCGATACAGTAGTTTAATACAATTTGCGTGAAACCAACAATGTACTTGAAGAGTCTGCCTTCAACAATAATATTTCCTTCAAATAAAACAAGAGTCTGGTGGCTCAGTGTCTAAAAACATTATGTTGACAAAGCTTTAAGAGAGAATGAGCGAAAAAAAAAGGTGACGCGGCGGTGCCTGTGTAGCTGTATTCTGTGACGATAATAAAGCTGCAAATAGCTGTCCAATACTTACAAAAAGATAGTTGGCTTGAATTAATATTATATACTGAGATATCAACCTGGAAAACATTACGATGGTCAGCTGAATAAAAATGAATTCATGATTCAACAAAATGTGCTTATGTTGGCATTATCAAGGCATTTATATGTCAGATATTCTCTTGTCTCAAAAATATGACACCTTAAACCAAAATCAAACTTGATACTGTCAAATGATCAAACTTCCTTATATTATTTAATAAATATAATATTGCTTTTTTTTACAAGAAAAAATGCTTCCTATAAATGCCTCAAAAATAGGCCAGGGAACAGGTTTTGGTGAAACATAAATTCAATTTTATGCAACTGCCCATCGTAATGTTTTCTAGGTTGATATATTTTTTTTTAGGATTTGGATTGAAAAAAATATATCAGCTTTATTGCCGTCACATACAAGAAGTTACAACGCAGATCCTTTATTTAATTCAACCATGGGAATATATCGCTGATGCAAATATTCAAAGTATTTTCATAATATTACACTGTAAAATGAAAAGGTGATAAAAGATTCTATTTCATTTCAACGACGACAAAAACCATTTCATGAAAGTATAAAAGCGGTGTGAAACAGCTTGAATATATATGCTATCGACCAACTCCACTAGATATATGGGACGTCCCCAAAAAGCCGGTTTTATAAATATCAACAGATAGCATAGCGTCATGTTCCCTGAAAAACTGAAGAAGTATGTAGGCAAGAGGTAAAAGACGTGGGCGGTGTGTAAAGTATTTGATAGCCGACGTGAACGCCTAACTATTGAACTGCTTTCAGACGCACGTACTGACACTGTTTCAAGATCTAGAATAACGCTCTGCGAAATAAACACAGATTTGAATAATAAATCCTCCGTGTAGCGGAGTTTTGGGTTTGTGGTACACATTTTAACGGTATGTTAATATTATCTTGACCTACCGAAATAATATTCCATTGACCTGTTTAACCCGCCGTCGCGCGATGTGTGAAAGATTACCTTTCTGCGAACTGCATGTCGGGCGAATTAACGCGGAATCTTATCATATGGGGAAATGCCTTTCAATTCGAGATTTCTCTGAAAATATTATGGGGAACGATTAAATATTCCATGAAATAAAGTGGATTTGTACTAGGATTACTTATCACAGTTCTGGTAATTTTTTGTTGATTGGTTTCGTAGAGTGGCAATTAAGCAACACTTTTCTCTCCTCGTTTGTTCAAATGAGCATTGTTATGGAGGGGTACTTCGATATTAAACATTTTTTTATCTTTCAAGCTATGACAGACTATGTGATAAAACCAGGTGTACATCCATGTTATACCACACCTATATTTAATAAACTCTTAGCTTTCTTTCAAAGATTCCAGTGGTCGGCAGAGCAATTTACGCCGTTCTGGGGGTTAGTCTGCCCTGGGCAACTGTACCGATAACACGAGTGATCTAACATGCGCACTGATTGGCTAACTTCTAATCATGACGGCCTGTATTAGAACCGCTCTGATTGGTCACTGAGAGAAAACTCACAACCGGAAAGCGACCGTTCAGAGGCGCAGTATGGTCAAGAGGAAGTGGTCATGTCCTAAACCGCTTCAAGCTAAGACGGAAGTCGTTAGCTGACATGCGCTGTTCGGAGTTTGGATAACCTGGAGGTTAGAGTACGGTATCTCCGCTGTTGATGAATGAAAGAGTTCGCTCAACGAGGTATCCGGCGAATGAGATTTATTTGGGCTATGTCAGTTAAAACTGGCAGAACCCTTGGAAGGCACATCCTCCTGCTCCTCCCAACTTTCGTTATTTAGTCCCTTAACCTTTTAACAGATTGACAGATTGTTCTCAAATTAAGCCCGAATAACTGTTGAGTCCTGTAGATGCGGCGCGCCGAAATTGAGGTCAAGAACAATGTGACCCAATCATCGGGAGATACGAGGTATTAAATTGAGGTCAAAAGGTCAAAGGTCAACATCGACTTCAAATTTTGGTAAGTACATTCGTTAGAGTGAGCTGTTTCTGACTTGTTCAATCAGTTGGTTGCCATGGTAACATATTCTATCGAATGTGAATATTTCGCGTTGTTTTTGGATAATGTAAATATACATTCACTTCACCAAATGATGTTTAATTTTTGTTTTAAAAGTTTATCTCCAGTGATGTTCACTATATTTATGCCCCGGGTGAAAGGAGAACACGAGCGTCGATACTGGAGTTGATCTAGGCCTCAGTATGACAGTTCAATACTCGAAATAAATCCCGGTATGGAGTGATATACACGAAAGACAGATAAGTTCGGTTGATGATAACATGAAAAATAACCTTTAAGTAATATTTGTACATGTAAGCATTGAAACTAATAATAATAATAATGAAATTACACTTTCTAAATATATATAGTCTTCGGAATGGGGCTGATCGTCAACAAAGAACAAACACACAACCTTGAATTGATGTACACTGGGCATGGTTATCACTAACCGGCACATGTATTATGACAGAGATGACACAGGGGAGTTAAATCTTTAACTTAAATCTTTAAGCACAACTGCAAGGAGATCGGTGTATTGAAATCGGAATGACAACAATATATCATGGTTTAGGAGAAATGACCCGTAAAGCGTCCGGTGAAACCTGGGGCTCCTGCTGTGAACGTGATAGGAAATAATTACACTCCACGATGAAGAAAGAAATTATGTTGTGTACGCTTTTTTAAAACTACCGTGCCAGTAATATTAGAAAATTGTATCTATTGGTCGAGAAAGGAAGAAGAAATATAAATTACGCCGCTTGCATCTTGGATCATAAACATTGTGGGTGAGTGTTACCTTGTTTCTATACTTGTTCTATAAAACCAAATCCTCACAGTATCAACTAGAGTTATCTCGAAAATATTGCACAGTATACCGTACAGGATGTAATCATTATCTTTATCCATGGTTCGTCTGACAAAGCCGTACCATGGCAGAATATGAGCTTGGCATAGCTTACGACCAGTGGGATGACCTCATGATCTCTCCGAATATACCCATACTTGAGCAAATTAGAAGCAGGCAATGTGTCGAATATTTCATCCCCTTTGAACACGGTTGTATACACCCGTGATTGTTTTAACTGGAGCATCAAAAAGACCGTTCTACGCTGTATCCCCATCGTTAACATGGCTCGTCCGTGAACACGGCGAAGCACTCTCTAACGTCGTCCGTTCATCGGCTGTTATTTTAAACTGACTGTTTTAGTAATAACTGTACTGCCCTAATCTGCGTGCAGGGCTGGTACGGACCTGCATTATGGGGGATGGATGTAATCAATTACCACAATGTGCTTCGCAAATATGTAATACGTGATCGAACGGATTCTCACAGAGATACTGAACAGTTTATGCTACTGTATGTAATCAGTGAGCTCAGGGATCACATCAGATACTGAACAGTATAATGCACAGTATGTAATCTATGACCGGACGACTTCTCAAATATACCGAACAGTGTGTAATCAATGACCACGCGCGTCCTCACAGATACCGAACAGTGTGTAATCAATGACCACACGCGTCCTCACAGATGCTGAACAGTGTGTAATCAATGACCACACGCGTCCTCACAGATACTGAACAGTGTGTAATCAATGACCACACGCGTTCTCACAGATACTGAACAGTGTGTAATTAATGACCACACCCATCCTCATAGATACTGAACAGTGTGTAATCAATGACCACACGCGTTCTCACAGATACTGAACAGTGTGAAATCAATGACCACGCACGTCCTCACATATACTGAACATTGTTTAATCAATGACAACACCCATCGTCACAGATACTGAACAGTGTGTAATCAATGACCACACGCGTCCTCACAGATACTGAACAGTGTGTAATCAATGACCACACGCGTTCTCACAGATACTGAACAGTGTGTAATTAATGACCACACCCATCCTCATAGATACTGAACAGTGTGTAATCAATGACCACACGCGTTCTCACAGATACTGAACAGTGTGAAATCAATGACCAAGCACGTCCTCACATATACTGAACATTGTTTAATCAATGACCACACCCATCGTCACAGATACTGAACAGTGTGTAATCAATGACCACGCACGTCCTCACAGATACTGAACAGTGTGTAATCAATGACCATACGCGTCCTCACAGATACTGCACAGTGTGTAATCAATGACCACACCCATCCTCACAGATACTGAACAGTGCGTAATCAATGACCACGCACGTCCTCGCAGATAATGACCAGTGTGTAATCAATGACCACACGCGTTCTCCCAGATACTAAACAGTATAATGCACAGTATGTAATCTATGACCGGACGACTTCTCAAATATACAGAACAGTGTGTAATCAATGACAACGCGCGTCCTCACAGATACCGAACAGTGTATAATCAATGACCACACGCGTCCTCACAGATGCTGAACAGTGTGTAATAAATGACCACACGCGTCCTCACAGATACTGAACAGTGTGTAATCAATGATCACACGCGTTCTCACAGATACTGAGCAGTGTGTAATTAATGACCACACCCATCCTCATAGATACTGAACAGTGTGTAATCAATGACCACACGCGTTCTCACAGATGCTGCACAGTGTGTAATCAATGACCACGCACGTCCTCACAGATACTGAACATTGTGTAATCAATGACACCACACGTCCTCACAGATACTGAACAGTGTGTAATCAATGACCACGCACGTCCTCACAGATACTGAACAGTGTGTAATCAATGACCACACCCATCCTCACAGATACTGAACAGTGTGTAATCAATGACCACGCACGTCCTCACAGATACTGAACAGTGTGTAATCAATGACCATACGCGTCCTCACAGATACTGAACAGTGTGTAATCAAGGACCACACCCATCCTCACAGATACTGAACAGTGCGTAATCAATGACCACGCACGTCCTCGCAGATAATGACCAGTGTGTAATCAATGACCACACGCGTTCTCCCAGATACTGAACAGTGTGTAATCAATGACCACACCCATCCTCACAGATACTGAACAGTGTGTAATCAATGACCACACGCGTCCTTACAGATACTGAACAGTGTGTAATCAATGACCACACGCGTTCTCCCAGATACTGAACAGTGTGTAATCAATGATTACACCCATCCTCACAGATACTGAACAGTGTGTAATCAATGACCACACGCGTCCTCACAGATACTGAACAGTGTGTAATCAATGACCACACGCGTTCTCCCGGATACTGAACAGTGTGTAATCAATGACCACACCCATCCTCACAGATACTGAACAGTGTGTAATCAATGACCACACGCGTCCTCACAGATACTGAACAGTGTGTAATCAATGACCACACGCGTTCTCCCACATACTGAACAGTGTGTAATCAATGGCCACGCACGTCCTCACAGATACTGAACAGTGTGTAATCAATGACCACGCACGTCCTCACAGATACTGAACAGTGTGTAATCAATGATCACACCCATCCTCACAGATACTGAACAGTGTGTAATCAATGACCACGCACGTCCTCACAGATACTGAACAGTGTGTAATCAATGACCACACGCGTCCTCACAGATACTGAACAGTGTGTAATCAATGGCCACACCCATCCTCACAGATACTGAACAGTGTGTAATCAATGACCACGCACGTCCTCACAGATACTGAGCAGTGTGTAATCAATGACCACGCACGTCCTCACAGATATAGAACAGTGTGTAATCAATGACCACACGCGTCGTCACAGATACTGAACAGTGTGTAATCAATGACCACACCCATCCTCACAGATACTGAACAGAGTGTAATCAATGACCACACGCGTCCTCACAGATATTGAACAGTGTGTAATCAATGACCACACCCATCCTCACAGATACTGAACAGTGTGTAATCAATGACCACACGCGTCCTTACAGATACTGATCAGTGTGTAATCAATGACCACACGCGTTCTCCCAGATACTGAACAGTGTGTAATCAATGACCACACCCATCCTCACAGATACTGAACAGTGTGTACTCAATGACCACACGCGTCCTCACAGATACTGAACAGTGTGTAATCAATAACCACACGCGTTCTCCCGGATACTGAACAGTGTGTAATCAATGACCACACCCATCCTCACAGATACTGAACAGTGTGTAATCAATGACCACACGCGTCCTCACAGATACTGAACAGTGTGTAATCAATGACCACACGCGTTATCCCACATACTGAACAGTGTGTAATCAATGGCCACGCACGTCCTCACAGATACTGAACAGTGTGTAATCAATGACCACGCACGTCCTCACAGATACTGAACAGTGTGTAATCAATGATCACACCCATCCTCACAGATACTGAACAGTGCGTAATCAATGACCACGCACGTCCTCACAGATACTGAACAGTGTGTAATCAATGACCACACGCGTCCTCACAGATACTGAACAGTGTGTAATCAATAACCACACGCGTTCTCTCGGATACTGAACAGTGTGTAATCAATGACCACACCCATCCTCACAGATACTGAACAGTGTGTAATCAATGACCACACGCGTCCTCACAGATACTGAACAGTGTGTAATCAATGACCACACGCGTTATCCCACATACTGAACAGTGTGTAATCAATGACCACGCACGTCCTCATAGATACTGAGCAGTGTGTAATCAATGACCACGCACGTCCTCACAGATACTGAACAGTGTGCAATCAATGACCACACCCATCCTCACAGATACTGAACAGTGTGTAATCAATGACCAAACGCGTCCTCACAGATACTGAACAGTGTGTATCAATGACCACACGCGTCCCCACAGATACTGAACAGTGTGTAATCAATGACCACACCCATTCTCATAGATACAACAGTGTGTAATCAATGCCCACACGCGTCCTCGCAGATACTTAACAGTGTGTAATCAATGACCACGCCCATCCTCACAGATATTGAACAGTGTGTAATCAATGACCACTCACGTCCTCACAGATACTGAACAGTGTGTAACCAATGACCACACGCGTCCTCACAGATACTGAACAGTGTGTAATCAATGACCACACCCATCCTCACAGATACTAAACAGTGTGTAATCAATGACCACGCACGTCCTCACAGATACTGAACAGTGTGTAATCAATGACCACACGCGTCCTCACAGATACTGAACAGTGTGTAATCAATGACCACACCAATCATCACAGATACTGAACAGTGTGTAATCAATGACCACTCACGTCCTCACAGATACTGAACAGTGTGTAATCAATGACCACACGCGTCCCCACAGACACTGAACAGTGTGTAATCAATGACAACACCCATTCTCATAGATACTGAACAGTGTGTAATCAATGACCACACGCGTCCTCACAGATACTGAACAGTGTGTAATCAATGACCACACCCATCCTCACAGATACTCAACAGTGTGAAATCAATGACCACGGACGTCCTCACAGATACTGAACAGTGTGTAATCAATGACCACACGCGTCCTCCCACATACTGAACAGTGTGTAATCAATGACCACACCCATCCTCACAGATACTAAACAGTGTGTAATCAATGACCTCGCACGTCCTCACAGATACAGAACAGTGTGTAATCAATGACCACACGCGTCCTCACAGATACTGAACAGTGTGTAATCAATGACCACACGCGTCCTCACAGATACTGAACAGTGTGTATCAATGACCACATGCGTCCCCACAGATACTGAACAGTGTGTAATCAATGACCACACCCATTCTCATAGATACTGAACAGTGTGTAATCAATGACCACACGCGTCCTCACAGATACTTAACAGTGTGTAATCAATGACCACGCCCATCCTCACAGATACTGAACAGTGTGTAATCAATGACCACTCACGTCCTCACAGATACTGAACAGTGTGTAACCAATGACCACACGCGTCCTCACAGATACTGAACAGTGTGTAATCAATGACCACACCCATCCTCACAGATACTAAACAGTGTGTAATCAATGACCACGCACGTCCGCACAGATATTGAACAGTGTGTAATCAATGACCACACGCGTCCTCACAGATACTGAACAGTGTGTAATCAATGACCACACCC
Source organism: Hanleya hanleyi (assembly GCA_036873755.1). Lineage (NCBI taxonomy): Eukaryota > Metazoa > Mollusca > Polyplacophora > Lepidopleurida > Hanleyidae > Hanleya > Hanleya hanleyi. The sequence goes on along the minus strand of JAVTVY010026641.1, from coordinate 75,803 downwards.
ATCATCACAGATACTGAACAGTGTGTAATCAATGACCACGCACGTCCTCACAGATACTGAACAGTGTGTAATCAATGACCACACGCGACCCCACAGATACTGAACAGTGTGTAACCAATGACCACACCCATTCTCATAGATACTGAACAGTGTGTAATCAATGACCACACGCGTCCTCACAGATACTGAACAGTGTGTAATCAATGACCACACCCATCCTCACAGATACTCAACAGTGTGAAATCAATGACCACGGACGTCCTCACAGATACTGAACAGTGTGTAATCAATGACCACACGCGTCCTCCCACATACTGAACAGTGTGTAATCAATGACCACACCCATCCTCACAGATACTAAACAGTGTGTAATCAATGACCTCGCACGTCCTCACAGATACAGAACAGTGTGTAATCAATGACCACACGCGTCCTCACAGATACTGAACAGTGTGTAATCAATGACCACACCCATCCTCACAGACACTGAACAGTGTGTAATCAATGACCACGCACGTCCTCACAGATACTGAACAGTGTGTAATCAATGACCACGCACGTCCTAACAGATACTGAACAGTGTGTAATCAATGACCACACGCGTCTTCACAGATACTGAACAGTGTGTAATCAATGACCACACGCGTTCTCACAGATACTCAACAGTGTGTAATCAATGACCACACGCATCCTCACAGATACTGAACAGTGTGTAATCAATGACGACGCAGGTCCTCACAGATACTGAACAGTGTGTAATCAATAACGACACGCGTCCTCACAGATACTGAACAGTGTGTAATCATTGACCACACGCGTTCTCAAAGATACTGAACAGTGTGTAATCAATGACCACACCCATCCTCACAGATACTGAACAGTGTGTAATCACTGACCACACGCCTTCTCACAGATACTGAACAGTGTGTAATCAATGACCACACCCATCCTCAGACATACTGAACAGTGTGTAATCAATGATCACGCACGTCCTTACAGATACTGAACAGTGTGTAATCAATGACCACACACGTCCACACAGATACTGAACATTGTGAAATCAATGACCACGCACGTCCTCACAGATACTGAACAGTGTGTAATCAATGACCACACCCATCCTCACAGATACTGAACAGTGTGTAATCAATGATCACGCACGTCCTTACAGATACTGAACAGTGTGTAATCAATGACCACACGCGTCCTCACAGATACTGAACAGTGTGTAATCAATGACCACACCCATCCTCACAGATACTGAACAGTGTGTAGTCAATGATCACGCACGTCCTTACACATACTGAACAGTGTGTAATCAATGACCACACGCGTCCTCACAGATACTGAACAGTGTGTAATCAATGACCACACGCGTTCTCACAGATACTGAACAGTGTGTAATCAATGACCAGGCACGTCCTCACAGATACTGAACAGTGTGTAATCAATGACCACACGCGTTCTCACAGATACTGAACAGTGTGTAATCAATGACCACACGCGTCCTCACAGATACTGAACGGTGTGTAATCAATGACCACACCCATCCTCAGAGATACTGAACAGTGTGTAATCAATGATCACGCACGTCCTTACGGATACTGAACAGTGTGTAATCAATGACCACACGCGTCCTCACAGATACTGAACATTGTGTAATCAATGACCACGCACGTCCTCACAGATACGGAACATTGTGTAATCAATGACCTCACAGATACTGAACAGTGTGTAATCAATGACCACGCACGTCCTCACAGATACGGAACAGTGTGTAATCAATGACCACACCCATCCTCATAGATACTGAATAGTGTGTAATCAATGATCACACGCGTCCTCACAGATACGGAACAGTGTGTAATCAATGAACACACCCATCCTCACAGATACTGAACATTGTGTAATCAATGACCACGCACGTCCTCACAGATACGGAACAGTGTGTAATCAATGACCACACCCATCCTCATAGATACTGGATAGTGTGTAATCAATGATCACACGCGTCCTCACAGATACGGAACAGTGTGTAATCAATGAACACACCCATCCTCACAGATACTGAACATTGTGTAATCAATGACCACGCACGTCCTCACAGATACGGAACAGTGTGTAATCAATGACCACACCCATCCTCATAGATACTGGATAGTGTGTAATCAATGATCACACGCGTCCTCACAGATACTGAACAGTGTGTAATCAATGACCACACCCATCCTCACAGATACTGAACAGTGTGTAATCAATGACCACACCCATCCTCACAGGCACTGAACAGTGTGCAATCAATGACCACACGCGTCCTCACAGATACTGAACAGTGTGTAATCAATGACCACGCACGTCTTCACAGATACTGAACAGTGTGTAATCAATGACCACACCCATCCTCACAGATACTGAACAGTGTGTAATCAATGACCACACGCATCCTCACAGATACTAAGCAGTGTGTAATCAATGATCACACGCGTCCTCACAGATACTGAACAGCGTGTAATCAATGACCACACGCGTCCTAACAGATACTGAACAGTGTGTAATCCATGGCCACGCACGTCCTCACAGATACTGAACAGTGTGTAATCAATGACCATGTACGTCCTCACAGATACTGAACAGTGTGTAATCAATGACCACACCCATTCTCATAGATACTGAACAGTGTGTAATCAATGACCACACGCGTCCTCACAGATACTTAACAGTGTGTAATCAATGACCACGCCCATCCTCACAGATACTGAACAGTGTGTAATCAATGACCACTCACGTCCTCACAGATACTGAACAGTGTGTAACCAATGACCACACGCGTCCTCACAGATACTGAACAGTGTGTAATCAATGACCACACCCATCCTCACAGATACTAAACAGTGTGTAATCAATGACCACGCACGTCCGCACAGATACTGAACAGTGTGTAATCAATGACCACACGCGTCCTCACAGATACTGAACAGTGTGTAATCAATGACCACACCCATCATCACAGATACTGAACAGTGTGTAATCACTGACCACGCACGTCCTCACAGATACTGAACAGTGTGTAATCAATGACCACACGCGACCCCACAGATACTGAACAGTGTGTAACCAATGACCACACCCATTCTCATAGATACTGAACAGTGTGTAATCAATGACCACACGCGTCCTCACAGATACTGAACAGTGTGTAATCAATGACCACACCCATCCTCACAGATACTGAACGGTGTGAAATCAATGACCACGGACGTCCTCACAGATACTGAACAGTGTGTAATCAATGACCACACGCGTCCTCACAGATACTGAACAGTGTGTAATCAATGACCACACCCATCCTCACAGATACTAAACAGTGTGTAATCAATGACCTCGCACGTCCTCACAGATACAGAACAGTGTGTAATCAATGACCACACGCGTCCTCACAGATACTGAACAGTGTGTAATCAATGACCACACCCATTCTCATAGACACTGAACAGTGTGTAATCAATGACCACACGCGTCCTCACAGATACTGAACAGTGTGTAATCAATGATCACACCCATCCTCACAGACACTGAACAGTGTGTAATCAATGACCACGCACGTCCTCACAGATACTGAACAGTGTGTAATCAATGACCACGCACGTCCTAACAGATACTGAACAGTGTGTAATCAATGACCACACGCGTCTTCACAGATACTGAACAGTGTGTAATCAATGACCACACGCGTTCTCACAGATACTCAACAGTGTGTAATCAATGACCACACGCATCCTCACAGATACTGAACAGTGTGTAATCAATGACGACGCAGGTCCTCACAGATACTGAACAGTGTGTAATCAATAACGACACGCGTCCTCACAGATACTGAACAGTGTGTAATCATTGACCACACGCGTTCTCAAAGATACTGAACAGTGTGTAATCAATGACCACACCCATCCTCACAGATACTGAACAGTGTGTAATCACTGACCACACGCCTTCTCACAGATACTGAACAGTGTGTAATCAATGACCACACCCATCCTCAGACATACTGAACAGTGTGTAATCAATGATCACGCACGTCCTTACAGATACTGAACAGTGTGTAATCAATGACCACACACGTCCACACAGATACTGAACATTGTGAAATCAATGACCACGCACGTCCTCACAGATACTGAACAGTGTGTAATCAATGACCACACCCATCCTCACAGATACTGAACAGTGTGTAATCAATGATCACGCACGTCCTTACAGATACAGAACAGTGTGTAATCAATGACCACACACGTCCACACAGATACTGAACATTGTGAAATCAATGACCACGTACGTCCTCACAGATACTGAACAGTGTGTAATCAATGACCACACGCGTTCTCACAGATACTGAACAGTGTGTAATCAATGACCAGGCACGTCCTCACAGATACTGAACAGTGTGTAATCAATGGCCACACCCATCCTCACAGATACTGAACAGTGTGTAATCAATGACCACGCACGTCCTCACAGATACTGAGCAGTGTGTAATCAATGACCACGCACGTCCTCACAGATATAGAACAGTGTGTAATCAATGACCACACGCGTCGTCACAGATACTGAACAGTGTGTAATCAATGACCACACCCATCCTCACAGATACTGAACAGAGTGTAATCAATGACCACACGCGTCCTCACAGATATTGAACAGTGTGTAATCAATGACCACACCCATCCTCACAGATACTGAACAGTGTGTAATCAATGACCACACGCGTCCTTACAGATACTGATCAGTGTGTAATCAATGACCACACGCGTTCTCCCAGATACTGAACAGTGTGTAATCAATGACCACACCCATCCTCACAGATACTGAACAGTGTGTACTCAATGACCACACGCGTCCTCACAGATACTGAACAGTGTGTAATCAATAACCACACGCGTTCTCCCGGATACTGAACAGTGTGTAATCAATGACCACACCCATCCTCACAGATACTGAACAGTGTGTAATCAATGACCACACGCGTCCTCACAGATACTGAACAGTGTGTAATCAATGACCACACGCGTTATCCCACATACTGAACAGTGTGTAATCAATGGCCACGCACGTCCTCACAGATACTGAACAGTGTGTAATCAATGACCACGCACGTCCTCACAGATACTGAACAGTGTGTAATCAATGATCACACCCATCCTCACAGATACTGAACAGTGCGTAATCAATGACCACGCACGTCCTCACAGATACTGAACAGTGTGTAATCAATGACCACACGCGTCCTCACAGATACTGAACAGTGTGTAATCAATAACCACACGCGTTCTCTCGGATACTGAACAGTGTGTAATCAATGACCACACCCATCCTCACAGATACTGAACAGTGTGTAATCAATGACCACACGCGTCCTCACAGATACTGAACAGTGTGTAATCAATGACCACACGCGTTATCCCACATACTGAACAGTGTGTAATCAATGACCACGCACGTCCTCATAGATACTGAGCAGTGTGTAATCAATGACCACGCACGTCCTCACAGATACTGAACAGTGTGTAATCAATGACCACACGCGTCGTCACAGATACTGAACAGTGTGCAATCAATGACCACACCCATCCTCACAGATACTGAACAGTGTGTAATCAATGACCACACGCGTCCTCACAGATACTGAACAGTGTGTATCAATGACCACACGCGTCCCCACAGATACTGAACAGTGTGTAATCAATGACCACACCCATTCTCATAGATACAACAGTGTGTAATCAATGCCCACACGCGTCCTCGCAGATACTTAACAGTGTGTAATCAATGACCACGCCCATCCTCACAGATACTGAACAGTGTGTAATCAATGACCACTCACGTCCTCACAGATACTGAACAGTGTGTAACCAATGACTACACGCGTCCTCACAGATACTGAACAGTGTGTAATCAATGACCACACCCATCCTCACAGATACTAAACAGTGTGTAATCAATGACCACGCACGTCCTCACAGATACTGAACAGTGTGTAATCAATGACCACACGCGTCCTCACAGATACTGAACAGTGTGTAATCAATGACCACACCAATCATCACAGATACTGAACAGTGTGTAATCAATGACCACTCACGTCCTCACAGATACTGAACAGTGTGTAATCAATGACCACACGCGTCCCCACAGACACTGAACAGTGTGTAATCAATGACAACACCCATTCTCATAGATACTGAACAGTGTGTAATCAATGACCACACGCGTCCTCACAGATACTGAACAGTGTGTAATCAATGACCACACCCATCCTCACAGATACTCAACAGTGTGAAATCAATGACCACGGACGTCCTCACAGATACTGAACAGTGTGTAATCAATGACCACACGCGTCCTCACACATACTGAACAGTGTGTAATCAATGACCACACCCATCCTCACAGATACTAAACAGTGTGTAATCAATGACCTCGCACGTCCTCACAGATACAGAACAGTGTGTAATCAATGACCACACGCGTCCTCACAGATACTGAACAGTGTGTAATCAATGACCACACCCATCCTCACAGACACTGAACAGTGTGTAATCAATGACCACACGCGTCCTCACAGATACTGAACAGTGTGTAATCAATGATCACACCCATCCTCACAGACACTGAACAGTGTGTAATCAATGACCACGCACGTCCTCACAGATACTGAACAGTGTGTAATCAATGACCACGCACGTCCTAACAGATACTGAACAGTGTGTAATCAATGACCACACGCGTCTTCACAGATACTGAACAGTGTGTAATCAATGACCACACGCGTTCTCACAGATACTCAACAGTGTGTAATCAATGACCACACGCATCCTCACAGATACTGAACAGTGTGTAATCAATGACGACGCAGGTCCTCACAGATACTGAACAGTGTGTAATCAATAACGACACGCGTCCTCACAGATACTGAACAGTGTGTAATCATTGACCACACGCGTTCTCAAAGATACTGAACAGTGTGTAATCAATGACCACACCCATCCTCACAGATACTGAACAGTGTGTAATCACTGACCACACGCCTTCTCACAGATACTGAACAGTGTGTAATCAATGACCACACCCATCCTCAGACATACTGAACAGTGTGTAATCAATGATCACGCACGTCCTTACAGATACTGAACAGTGTGTAATCAATGACCACACACGTCCACACAGATACTGAACATTATGAAATCAATGACCACGCACGTCCTCACAGATACTGAACAGTGTGTAATCAATGACCACACCCATCCTCACAGATACTGAACAGTGTGTAATCAATGATCACGCACGTCCTTACAGATACAGAACAGTGTGTAATCAATGACCACACACGTCCACACAGATACTGAACATTGTGAAATCAATGACCACGCACGTCCTCACAGATACTGAACAGTGTGTAATCAATGACCACACGCGTTCTCACAGATACTGAACAGTGTGTAATCAATGACCAGGCACGTCCTCACAGATACTGAACAGTGTGTAATCAATGACCACACGCGTTCTCACAGATACTGAACAGTGTGTAATCAATGACCACACGCGTCCTCACAGATACTGAACGGTGTGTAATCAATGACCACACCCATCCTCAGAGATACTGAACAGTGTGTAATCAATGATCACGCACGTCCTTACGGATACTGAACAGTGTGTAATCAATGACCACACGCGCCCTCACAGATACTGAACATTGTGTAATCAATGACCACGCACGTCCTCACCGATACGGAACATTGTGTAATCAATGACATCACAGATACTGAACAGTGTGTAATCAATGACCACGCACGTCCTCACAGATACCGAACAGTGTGTAATCAATGACCACACCCATCCTCATAGATACTGAATAGTGTGTAATCAATGATCACACGCGTCCTCACAGATACGGAACAGTGTGTAATCAATGAACACACCCATCCTCACAGATACTGAACATTGTGTAATCAATGACCACGCACGTCCTCACAGATACGGAACAGTGTGTAATCAATGACCACACCCATCCTCATAGATACTGGATAGTGTGTAATCAATGATCACACGCGTCCTCACAGATACGGAACAGTGTGTAATCAATGAACACACCCATCCTCACAGATACTGAACATTGTGTAATCAATGACCACGCACGTCCTCACAGATACGGAACAGTGTGTAATCAATGACCACACCCATCCTCATAGATACTGGATAGTGTGTAATCAATGATCACACGCGTCCTCACAGATACTGAACAGTGTGTAATCAATGACCACACCCATCCTCACAGATACTGAACAGTGTGTAATCAATGACCACACCCATCCTCACAGGCACTGAACAGTGTGCAATCAATGACCACACGCGTCCTCACAGATACTGAACAGTGTGTAATCAATGACCACGCACGTCTTCACAGATACTGAACAGTGTGTAATCAATGACCACACCCATCCTCACAGATACTGAACAGTGTGTAATCAATGACCACACGCATCCTCACAGATACTAAGCAGTGTGTAATCAATGATCACACGCGTCCTCACAGATACTGAACAGCGTGTAATCAATGACCACACGCGTCCTAACAGATACTGAACAGTTTGTAATCAATGGCCACGCACGTCCTCACAGATACTGAACAGTGTGTAATCAATGACCATGTACGTCCTCACAGATACTGAACAGTGTGTAATCAATGACCACACCCATTCTCATAGATACTGAACAGTGTGTAATCAATGACCACACGCGTCCTCACAGATACTTAACAGTGTGTAATCAATGACCACGCCCATCCTCACAGATACTGAACAGTGTGTAATCAATGACCACTCACGTCCTCACAGATACTGAACAGTGTGTAACCAATGACCACACGCGTCCTCACAGATACTGAACAGTGTGTAATCAATGACCACACCCATCCTCACAGATACTAAACAGTGTGTAATCAATGACCACGCACGTCCGCACAGATACTGAACAGTGTGTAATCAATGACCACACGCGTCCTCACAGATACTGAACAGTGTGTAATCAATGACCACACCCATCATCACAGATACTGAACAGTGTGTAATCAATGACCACGCACGTCCTCACAGATACTGAACAGTGTGTAATCAATGACCACACGCGACCCCACAGATACTGAACAGTGTGTAACCAATGACCACACCCATTCTCATAGATACTGAACAGTGTGTAATCAATGACCACACGCGTCCTCACAGATACTGAACAGTGTGTAATCAATGACCACACCCATCCTCACAGATACTGAACGGTGTGAAATCAATGACCACGGACGTCCTCACAGATACTGAACAGTGTGTAATCAATGACCACACGCGTCCTCACAGATACTGAACAGTGTGTAATCAATGACCACACCCATCCTCACAGATACTAAACAGTGTGTAATCAATGACCTCGCACGTCCTCACAGATACAGAACAGTGTGTAATCAATGACCACACGCGTCCTCACAGATACTGAACAGTGTGTAATCAATGACCACACCCATCCTCACAGACACTGAACAGTGTGTAATCAATGACCACGCACGTCCTCACAGATACTGAACAGTGTGTAATCAATGACCACGCACGTCCTAACAGATACTGAACAGTGTGTAATCAATGACCACACGCGTCTTCATAGATACTGAACAGTGTGTAATCAATGACCACACGCGTTCTCACAGATACTCAACAGTGTGTAATCAATGACCACACGCATCCTCACAGATACTGAACAGTGTGTAATCAATGACGACGCAGGTCCTCACAGATACTGAACAGTGTGTAATCAATAACGACACGCGTCCTCACAGATACTGAACAGTGTGTAATCATTGACCACACGTGTTCTCAAAGATACTGAACAGTGTGTAATCAATGACCACACCCATCCTCACAGATACTGAACAGTGTGTAATCACTGACCACACGCCTTCTCACAGATACTGAACAGTGTGTAATCAATGACCACACCCATCCTCAGACATACTGAACAGTGTGTAATCAATGATCACGCACGTCCTTACAGATACTGAACAGTGTGTAATCAATGACCACACACGTCCACACAGATACTGAACATTGTGAAATCAATGACCACGCACGTCCTCACAGATACTGAACAGTGTGTAATCAATGACCACACCCATCCTCACAGATACTGAACAGTGTGTAATCAATGATCACGCACGTCCTTACAGATACTGAACAGTGTGTAATCAATGACCACACGCGTCCTCACAGATACTGAACAGTGTGTAATCAATGACCACACCCATCCTCACAGATACTGAACAGTGTGTAGTCAATGATCACGCACGTCCTTACACATACTGAACAGTGTGTAATCAATGACCACACGCGTCCTCACAGATACTGAACAGTGTGTAATCAATGACCACACGCGTTCTCACAGATACTGAACAGTGTGTAATCAATGACCAGGCACGTCCTCACAGATACTGAACAGTGTGTAATCAATGACCACACGCGTTCTCACAGATACTGAGCAGTGTGTAATCAATGACCACACGCGTCCTCACAGATACTGAACGGTGTGTAATCAATGACCACACCCATCCTCAGAGATACTGAACAGTGTGTAATCAATGATCACGCACGTCCTTACGGATACTGAACAGTGTGTAATCAATGACCACACGCGTCCTCTCAGATACTGAACATTGTGTAATCAATGACCACGCACGTCCTCACAGATACGGAACATTGTGTAATCAATGACCTCACAGATACTGAACAGTGTGTAATCAATGACCACGCACGTCCTCACAGATACGGAACAGTGTGTAATCAATGACCACACCCATCCTCATAGGATACTGAATAGTGTGTAATCAATGATCACACGCGTCCTCACAGATACGGAACAGTGTGTAATCAATGAACACACCCATCCTCACAGATACTGAACATTGTGTAATCAATGACCACGCACGTCCTCACAGATACGGAACAGTGTGTAATCAATGACCACACCCATCCTCATAGATACTGGATAGTGTGTAATCAATGATCACACGCGTCCTCACAGATACGGAACAGTGTGTAATCAATGAACACACCCATCCTCACAGATACTGAACATTGTGTAATCAATGACCACGCACGTCCTCACAGATACGGAACAGTGTGTAATCAATGACCACACCCATCCTCATAGATACTGGATAGTGTGTAATCAATAATCACACGCGTCCTCACAGATACTGAACAGTGTGTAATCAATGACCACACCCATCCTCACAGATACTGAACAGTGTGTAATCAATGACCACACCCATCCTCACAGGCACTGAACAGTGTGCAATCAATGACCACACGCGTCCTCACAGATACTGAACAGTGTGTAATCAATGACCACGCACGTCTTCACAGATACTGAACAGTGTGTAATCAATGACCACACCCATCCTCACAGATACTGAACAGTGTGTAATCAATGACCACACGCATCCTCACAGATACTAAGCAGTGTGTAATCAATGATCACACGCGTCCTCACAGATACTGAACAGCGTGTAATCAATGACCACACGCGTCCTAACAGATACTGAACAGTGTGTAATCAATGGCCACGCACGTCCTCACAGATACTGAACAGTTTTCTGCACAGTATGTAATGAGTTATCACATAGCTCTTCGAAAATAGTGAATAAAAAGCGGAGGGAGAGACGAGCTTATTATATCGGTGTAGTTGATAATATTCCCCTGTATTTTAGTTCATAACGGCTTTCAGTCCGCTTGCTATGGTCCATCATAGCGAAGACTTGCTTTCCTAGCAAATTCGGAATTGCCAAATAGTTTCTCATGAATCATTTACAGATCTTAGATATGTCCTCGGAACGTTTCAGCGTATTTCACGAGTACGGAGCGTCAGCCAATCAGAAACACCTGTGGTGCTAGCTTACAAGAATTAACAATTTAAAACTGTGCGCGAGAAACGAACATCTGGATGTCGATAGCCGATCTAGATGTTGATAGCCGGGCAGCCGAAAAGGGTCAAAGATTTTTCTCTTCAGACAGGGAACAGGCGGTCACCACCCACTCTACTGATATACCGGGTCAAAGAGACCTATGCAAATCTCCACCGAGGTTTGATTTAACAGGGTTCGTGAAGGTGCCAAAGAATAGATGCGGACTAAACGTCTCAGAACTGAAGTCACCTCCGTAAAAACAGTTTAACATGGAGTCTAATCCAAATAGACGTCGCTGATGTATGTGATACGTCACCTCCAGTCCCACATGACAACTCTGCCTTCGGGCACTTTGGAATTATTTCGCACCTTCTCGGAAATATTGCTCCGTTTTTGTAGTCCCGCCACACTTGGCATGGTCTCGTATTGCTAGGAATCCATATTGGCATCCATTTTGAAAGCACAGTATCACGCCGAAACTCCGAATAGCGTATATCAGATGTATGATTTCCGTTACCCTGGAGATAGGCTTGAGCGAAAAACACCTCAACTTAGAAGAGTGCCTTCGGGGTAGAATCAAGGGAATATCCATTTCATTTGGATATATATTGTATCTCCCGATAAGGGAGAAATAAGAGGATTATGTGAGCGAAAACACATCCTATATCATGTGGTATGTCTCACGTACGGCGGATCACGGTTTACACCGGAACGGTGTAAAATCCCTACACCATTAATGCGCAAGGTACTATGACTTCGACGGAATAGACCGAGCGGTCGCGAATGCCTACCGAGCAACTCTCAGTTGTAAACCGTGATCCGCCAGTCGTGTGCCACACCGCATAGGGCCTACGCCGCATGTGTATCCGCTCACATAGTTCTCGTTGTATTTCTTCCTTGTCAATAGATAAAATATATATCTAACTGAATTGAGTATTTCTTGAGTCTGCCGTCGAAGGATCTCGTCTAATATGAGGTCATGGGCGTCGCCAGGATTTCTTGACCTATGCTTGCTTATCATAGAGCCCAGTATTGTGCTGTTCAGCATAAGGAAATAACATGCAGTTGGGTCCTGAGAGGGGGTCGTTGGCACCCAACGACCCCCTATCCCCCCCCTTCCATAACGACGCTCGTTGAGGTCTTTTTCCTGGCTTTTCATCTCAAACCGATATCCATGGCAACGGGAAGACCTACAGCTGTATGCGCAGCTCAGACTTTCGGTGTGATACTGTGCCTGAAAGGAGTTTAAACATGGAGGTCAATATGGATTCCTACACTCTTAAAACGCAAATGTTAGATTTAACATCTAGAGTATTGGAGGAGGGAAAGCATTTAGAAAGTGTTGTATTCATCACTTTCAAGTGTTAAATGCAGCATTTAAGCTGCATCCAACACTTAAAAAGTGGTGAAACAACACTTTCTAAATGCTTTCCCTCCTCCAATTCAGTCAGTCAGTCCATCCGAATCCTTTCGTCGGCAAAATAAGGAGAACCGTTGACATTAGAACCTTGATTTTTTGGCATGAAGGCGCATTAGGGGACTGTTACCAGCAAGTTCTGAGCTGACCCACTTTTGATGAAAATTTCTAGTGATTTTTGATGAAAATCACTGGTGATTCTGACATGGACTGTGCCCATCTTATTTTTGGCAGGATTTCAACTTGGGGGTCCAAGACTTCAGTGTGCGTCGCAATCCTAATGCCCACACTACTTCGTAGGTCCTGTGACGTTAGTCACACTGCTCATGTACTCTAGCTGTTAAATCTAACGTTTGCGTTTTAAGAGTGTACCAGTGATGCGCGAGTCAGTAAATCCTACATATACTACGAGCTCGTGCCGAGTGTTCATCCACCCAAAAGTTGACAGGTCTACAAGTCAATCAATTTATTTGGCTATCATCTGTCTCAATGAAGTGCATGCATTAGTATTTAAGGTTCTTGGATTGCTTACATACCAAGGACGATGAACCGCAGCATTATCAGTGGTTTGACAAATTTGCATACAGTTCGTAGACGTCTGTCTTAAAAAGCAGACAAATAGTCATCATTTTATCATGTTTATCTATCCGCTCTAGAAATTTGTTAAAACTGGTAATAAGTAGACAAGTATCACATTATAATTATGATTATTATAAATAATACATGGTACTGATCATACATCATAACAGACAATCGTCATATGTTTAGAAGCAAGGGAGGCAACTCAACACTTTCACAAAATTAACGGGGCTCGCTGTTCTGAGTGAGTGAGTGAGTAGGATTTAACGTCGTTTTCAATCGCTGTTCTGAATAAGGATATGGTCTTGTACGGCCATTAAAACGAACAGTTGCGCCTTCATATTTGGTACTTAGACTATACTGGTATAGGGGACTAGGCGAGGGCGTCATTAGTTTACCGATTCGACACCAGAGGGCGCTGTTCTGAATAAGGAAAAATCTGCCATTAAATCGAAGATGTGAGCCTCCATATTTGGACAATACTCGTAGAGGGCTACAATGCCAGGCCTATGTCAATCAATGTAGGTGCCGTGTGCAGAAATGATACTTCATACGAGGTTCATTGCCTGAAATACCTAAACTGGTATTAAAGTGAAGTGGCGTCCCCTTAAACGTTCCGTTGGTTGTTCATTATTTCAACGTATTTGCACTCCATCGACGCGAGACATCTTTTTCTTAAATGTGAAAACTATTTCAAAAGTACCAGCAAGTGTTTTATTAAATATCAAAATTCTTCTGCATTTCGCCTTAAACCATAAAATAGCTGTTTATGATCAATGGCGTTGGTTGCCCATAGACGACTCTCAGCATTGATAGCTGTAATGAACGAAAGCCTGTAAGTTCCTTCCCACGGTTAAACCGATTCACAGAATCTGACGGGCATGACTGAGAACGACACCTCTTTTATTCACGCTACTTACATATCTGCGAGGATTGTAGGTTTTAGACGAGATTTTGACAGTTGTATTGAATAGATCCGAATGTTATAATGGCAAAGAAGTGAACCGGAACCTCTGTAACTTCGATAACGGGTGGAACTTTTGAGACGGCTTTTACTGGTATTGCTTTAGGACCACGGTCCCATACCACTTATATCAGAAAGTGCCGCTCCTTATTTGGTGCCTGGTGGTGTTTAGTTCATTTGGCGTCAGATCTGACATCCAGTAGACAATTACCGTGCATAAATCAATCCGCGTTATGAAACGGAAGAAAGTAGTTCGTCTGACGGCGGCAGCACCAAATGCCAACCAACCCCCTCACTGGGTTATGTTAATATATCTCTGCCACCGGTTTGATTTCTATATCTTCATACACAAGCCGATAGCTACTTGTCCACACTTCGAACTAGCCTTGATATATCAGATCACCTATGGTATTCAAATAAATAGGTAAAAATTTCATATACAAACCAGAGACGGGCCAATCAGAATTTCCACACAGAATGCGTGTACTCTCTAATAAGTACGGTGTACAAGAAGTATACACGAATTGTGTACCAAACTGTAACCACTGTGTAGTTTTTATACACAAATTATTGTGTGCGGGAAAACATAATCTTATTTGTTTTAGTTATACTTAAATGAAAAATATATTATGGCATAGGTAGGGTGGCAAGGGTTTTCACGAATGTAGGAACGGTAACTACAGGTCATTAGTGCCGGATAAGTATTTTTAAAGGAAGAACGAAAGCTATATGGTGTGTAGTCTCTTTGTATGTATATTAAAATGTGCATACGGAAAATTACATTATTCGGTCTTTTTCATATAAATATATTAAGAGTCGTATACATGCGCATGAATCTTAGATACATCTGAAATATTATTTCGCACAATTTCGTTGATAAATCCGATAAGAGTTGAGCTCCTTGGTCAGCAAAAAAAATTATACAGTGGTATGTGTAAATTTGTGTGTATCTCAACAACGCAAGCATTGTGTACTATTAAATATACACAGTTCATTATGTACACAAAATACACATTATTTTTCGTCAGATAAATCATACAGACGTATGTGTACAGTTTTAGGTATGTCTGCCACACAATCAAAAATCTACTTCGAATTTTAGCAAGTCGAAGTGGCGAATCGATGAATGGCCGCATCCGGCTTCCATAGAAATCGGCTTGTGTGTAAAGACACGTATGAGAGCAAACCAAAAGGAGTCAAGCGAGACATAGAACAGACTGTTCCTTATTCAGTACTAAAACGGGTGACATTTCACTCCCTGGATTTACCGCATACCCATTTCTCCCTCGGGCACTGAAGAGCGGTATGCATGGGAGAAGAGCAGGGACTATCAAACACAAACCAGGTGACGTCATAGTTCTTCTAGGTATTAAAAACAAGCGCATGTGCGAAGCGTATGCGAAGAATTAATAGACTTTAAAGACAGTCTCTTGTGGAGTGATTCGGTGGCCGAGTGGGTTAGAGAGGTCGGCTGTCGGCACGAGGATCGGGTGTTCGAGCCCCACTGAGGACAGTCTGTAGTAGCAGTTGGTTAGCTGGAGATGGAATGCTATCATAGCTCGTAAAGATGGATTTCTCCTGTCTGGGCGCAACCTCCCCACAGCGCATGCTCCATTTCACAGGCTCACTCCACTTATGACCCTGCCGCCAGTAGCGGAAGTTGACCTTTACTACGTTGGTATGACGTATAGGGGGGAACCCACGTACGCACGGTTCAGTTTGAATCCAGCCGAACAACTCCTTCAGTTTTGCACATGAGCGAACTACTTTTCATATGCTCTGTCCAGATAAACAGGGAAAATAATCTCCAGATAATCTTTTTAACGCTAGGTCAACAGAGGTATTATGCAGACTTGAAAAGTAATCGAAATATTTGGCAAACATCTATTTTACTATATATGATGTCACTTCCGGCGATGTGCGCGCAGCCGGGAATCCTGTCCAAAATCCTGGCTGGTGGCTGGGGTATTATTAGACGCTATTATTAGGTTAGGCAATAATCATGGATTTATGTTTGAGGTAAATTTCAATGTCATTTCATATGTGTTCTCTATTTCAATATCTAGACATGAAGATGGTCCAAGCTCAACTGGGAACGACGCCCACCCTGACCATGTTTCGGACTCTGACCATTATCGCCTTCACATTTGGCCTTCACATCTGTAATTCTCTCTCTAATAACGACACACTCCAGCCTGTCATCGAGACGACACTCGGTAAAGTCCGGGGAGTGCGGAGCTTTGTGACCAATCAACCGACACCAGTCGACAAGTTCCTTGGGATCCCGTATGCTCAACCGCCATTGGCTGAGCGACGCTTCAAACGCCCGATGATGGCCAATCCATGGTCAGGTATTAAAGACACCGTCGAACATTCAAACGCCTGTTACCAGAGTTTCCAGATGACTGGATTTCATGGAGATGACATGTGGATCCCTACAGTTCCTATTAGTGAAGATTGTCTGTACCTTAACATCTGGGTTCCTAGAAACAACCAGGAAACCATGACGAACTTATCAGTCCTGGTGTGGATCTATGGGGGATCTTTTATAACTGGGTCGGCTGATTTGGATGTTTACGATGGCACCTTATTGGCTGCAATCCAGAACGTTATTGTAGTCTCCATGAACTATCGTGTCGGACCATTCGGGTTCTTGTATCTCGGCTCTTCAAGCGCCCCGGGTAATATGGGGCTCATGGACCAACAACTCGCGTTGAAGTGGATTTTCCAAAATATTCAAAGTTTTGGTGGAGATCCCAGAAAAATCTCCATCTTTGGAGAGAGCGCTGGCTCAGCTAGCGTGAGTTACCATCTTCTCTCTCCTGAGTCCTGGGATTATTTCAGTTCCGCAATTATGGAGAGCGGAACAGCATTGTCTCCCTGGGCATTCCGTTCGCCCAGTGACAGCATGGATCTCTCCAAGGACTATGCAGAAGCCGTACAATGCAGTTCTGATAATACCGATGAAGTCGTAAAATGTCTGATTGAGAAATCCACAGAAGACCTGCTCAATCAACAGGCGGCTTACTTATTTTTCACTCCCACCATAGACGGGGAATTCATCGATAAACCACCGGATCAACTTCTCCGTGAAAAACGCTTCAAACGCTGCAATATTATGATGGGTTATAATACGGATGAACAGACGTACTTTATGGCTTTTCTACAACCATCCAAGTTTGGGCGCAATGAACAGGAACCACCGGTTTCCTCGACTGAATTGAAAGAGTACATTAATCGTGTGTCGCTGGCTAGTGTGCCCCCTCTGTCGAATAGTACCCTCCTCTTGGACAGCGCCATCTACGTTTACGTCGATTCGGTACCACAGGCGATAAGGGGAAGTAACTATGATGTTCTGGATGACATCGTCGGGGACTACGATTTCAAGTGCCCAGTGGTTCATTTTGCGGAGGCATACGCAGCAGAAAATCTTGACGTTTACTTCTACCATTTTGATCACCGGTCTCCGACAAATCCCTGGCCAGAGTGGATGGGAGTTATGCACGGTTATGAAATAGAGTTTGTTTTTGGGATACCTCACAACGAAAGTTTGGGTTATTCCCCGGCGGATAAAGGAATCAGTGACGTCATGATGTCTTACTGGGCCAACTTCGCCTCTGAAGGGTAGGTAACTCACTCCATCGGATTATCACTTGATCGCTGCCGAATTACTACCCAAATTAATGAATGGTACACGGTTTGGTGGCCAACAAATCATTGGTGCAGTATTCTGAAATAAATAAGATTTTGTATTCACTAACATATTGAAAATCGGCCGACAAATACCACCAGGCATGATTACGTCACTGTGACATCACTCTTACAGTCCAATGAAATTGACTCTAGTGTGGTAAATATATAGTGTGGAAAGTTTGTGTGATGGCCCAGAAGGATCACATCTTCCATACAATTCGCCCCAGTCCGTAAAATTGAGCTCTTTGCCTCGAACGATCAGGTTCAGGTTCAAATTCACTGACGTCATCATGTTCAGGGTTAGAGGTGCAAAAAGTGTCAATGTGGTGCAAGCAGGTTGAAAGAGACGTAGAAACGGTCAAAGGTTCAAAGGTCAGGTTCAGGAGCAAAACCAGCTCAGGTTTAAGGACTCATCCAATCAAAATCATGTATGCGAACATTGTTTGATGACGCAGCTATAATTTGCAAAGAATCGTCGTCATATTTAATCACATGATACCTCGGGTATAACCCGTACCCATTCTTGATAGGGAATCCATAGACTCTAGTAGATTAAACAGAGGGAATCCACCATACACTTCCCATTACATACCTAGATGTTTGATTAACATATGGAAATTCGACCAATACGACTGTGTATACATCTCCCATGTTTTATCACGTGATAGTTTAACAGATAGAGAGAATGATATAGCATAACCATTCATGCCAATCACTATACCAACGCATACTACAGTGAAACCTGAGAACTCCGACCACTGGAAACACCGGAACCTTGTCAACACCGACCAAACTCTCCAGTCCACTTTTTCTCCAATGTTAATTGCCTATACCAAGACCTTGAATACACCGGAACCTGTCCCCATCGGAACCGACCGTGTTTTTAAATGCAAACCTATATAAACAATGTTAATTGGCCCTGAAAACACCGACGCTACATGCTATCCGACCGACTGCCAACTCACACACCAAGAGGTCGGTCGGCCGTCGACTCGGCTATAATCCGCTTAGAACATTCAGCACGCCTAAACATGTAGCAGTCAATTACACGAGGTGTTTGTTTGTCTTTGTCTTTCTTCCGTTAACTCACTATTGTCTGTCCTACTGCAGAGCAGGAAACAGCAATCCACGCTCGATAGGTTTTTCACTAAATTTTAAAGTGCTACAACTGACAATTATTACATGTATTCAAATATTTAAGTTCATTATATTGGCGTATTTATATATTTCGCATTGTGCTGACTTGAGTGCTATAGACCCGACACCTTACGTGACCTACATTGCACCGCAGTTGCGTCATCTTACACACTTCCCTTCATAACATCTTGTATATATTTTCATCATAAATGTGCATTGTAAATATAAACGATCAACATCATTTATAGTATTGCATATAATTTATTTATTTTGTGTGTCGAATAAAAAGTATTGTAGCACAGTCCTCGTATTAGCCTACTTCCTTCCTTCAGCGTTGTTGTTGTCGTCTCTCAGCCAGACGCCAAAATCATCAACCCTGAGAAAACCGACACACTGTCAAAACCGACATATTTCTTCGGTCCCGTGCAAGGTCGGTGTATCCAGGTTTCACTGTATACAGTTTTTACATGGACGCTATCAGAAGTATATGTACTACGGGAGTTATAAGTTATTTTGCATTTTGGAGACTACAATACGAAGATGACCCAATGCCTAACGTCAGCGAAACGTCTCATAGGCAATGACGTCGTTTCGTGCCTTTTGCGCTCGATCTTTAAACAGTCCTGTTGCATTAACCAGAAGAGTTGTCTACCCTGGCCTGCACAATGTTTGCCAATCTACCCACAGTGATTATGCTCTCTGCACGTTAATCACTGCACGTCTACTTTGTCACATGGCGGCATTCAGTATATGGTGGAGCAATACATGAGACTAAGCTCGCGCCTTGTCTAGTTAACGGTGGTGCTCCAATCGCGCGGTGGTGCCCTTACCTGAACTATATAGCCCAATTCGGAAAGGGTTTTATCTCCCCTGTTCCACTAGGGGCGTGTTGGTGCAGAGAACCTCCGGTAAGTACCAGAGGCCCTCACAATTAGTGTTAGTGACTAAATATTTTATTTTGCTAGAGAATTATCTTTCTTATGTACACGTATACAGAATCTATCGGTTCATGTAAAAAATATAAACCGAATAGCTTTTCAAACAAATAATCTGGAATAGTTGATCAATTTATTATTAAAAATAATTGCGGGTGCCTTTGGTAAAAGTGAAACCGAGGCGACTACTTCCCGGAAGCAGCTTTTCATACCTCTAACCTTAAAGAGCGGCGGTTATTCAAGGGTAGATCAGGCACTTTCCAGAACGGGCTATGCGTTAGAAGGAAGTAATTATCCACAATATTAATAACACGAGTTAGAAGGAACCTACTTTACTGATACCAGAATAGTAATTTCCGGACATTATGTTCTATCACTATAGGTCGGTGATCACCTAGAGTGTATGAAAACACGGTGTCATCCAGTACCAATTCCACTGAAACAAGGCCCACTGGGGGTGCCCGATTTGACTCTTTCCCAGATTAAGACAATACTGGAATTCCGCTGGCTGTAAATATTGCGAGTACGCGTTAATTACGCGGAGGAATTACGTGAAATTTACAGACAACATTTTGCACTCATTCACCGATTTACAGCTACCAGCACTTTGTCTGAATATCAACCAATCGCATAGCTAGCCGGACCCATAGTCCGATACAATCGGAGTACAAACACTGCCCGACAGGCTTAATCGGTGGATGAGGTCCTTTTTACTTCCAGGCATTAACCCAGACAAGGAACAAATTATCCCGACCCGGCGCCGGGGATCAAGTCCTTTAACACGGAAGGAGACAGGAGCTGGATGCGGGAAGGGGGGAGGGGGGGGGGAGGGAGCGGGTTGGAGGAGGGAGATTAGGAAAGCCTTTCACATCAGACATTCCTTCAAAACAGGAGGGATCTTGGGGTCCGATAATATACGAGTGCAAAGAAATATATATTCTTTTTCCTATTTTCAGTGACCCGAACCATGCAACAAGTTTGTCCAGCGAGGAATTCTGGCCAAATTTTACAACAACCCAGCAAAGATATAAGCATTTGAAGGCGGATTTACTGGAGACAAAACAATTTCCTCGTTACAAGGAATGCTCGTTTAGGAGGGATTTCATTCCTATCCTTGAGAGATATTCAAGTGAGTATGAAATTCGAGCGTGTTGGATAGCCAGAGTCGGGAGGTATCGATATCGCACCAAATAGCCGTTTCACGCTCCCCTAATCATCATGGGATCCGAGACAAAGTCGGGGAATTTTTTTTTGTGCCATTGCCTAAATGTGTATTAATATCAGTATATCTCCCTGTCTTTAAAATGGATCCCTATATGAATCATATTTGCTCAATTTCGGTCAGTTTAGCATTATATACATAGTGCCCTTGAGCCAGGGTGATATGGTGGATTATCGCCCTGAGAGAAAACATTATCACCCGAGACCGCGTCGAGGGTGATAATGTTTTTCTCTCAGGGCGATAATCCACCATATCACCCTGGCTCAAGGGCACTATGTATTTTATTAGTCTGAATGTCCCTTCAGTATCCCAGGGGTGATTATTAGGCTATTCAAAAATCTCGTATTGTATCACATTCTGACAGCGACACGTTTGTTGTGTCGTCTGCCACTGTACCGGATGATGACGAACTTCCGTGACTACTCGGAAATTTTCGGCTCGTCGGGGTGATATTGTACGGATTCTCAGATCATTCGGCAATCTTCGGTTCACCAAGGTAACATTTTACGGCGATCGGTAAATTTCGGAATGGGAGGGTGATAGTATATAAAATTATCGCCCTCACTTCACCACAATATGGAATCGTGTACATTATTACCCTCGGTTCAACCAATCAGAATAATAGGAATTAACATGAAGAATAATAAATACATTTACCGATATGTCCCGTTGATGCATCATTGATCGACTCGGTTTAGAATGCTTAAATCATATTTTCCGATATATAATAATATGAAACATACAGACAGCAATATCCATAAATACCTAGTCTGCAAAATCAATCATCAAATCAAAGAATGGTTGCTAAACAAAAAGCTATACGCTCGCGTTGAGAACGCGTGAATGACTATATCGGAACCTCCTGAATCGACGACTTCAACCGATTGTTTCCCCGAGTCTTCGTACGATGGAAGACGTTAGCAAACACATGTGTATGATGGAAGGATGCGAAGTCAGGATGCGAAGGACGAAGGCAGGATGCGAAGCGCGAAATCAGGATGCGAAATCAAAACATGAAGCGCGAAGTCAGGATGTCGCGAAGGCAGGATGCGAAGTGGCGAAGCTCGAAGTCAGGATGCGAAATCAAAACAAAGCAATGCAAAGACTTCGCGCTTCGCATCCTGACTTCGCGCTTCGCACCCTGGCTTCGCCACTTCGCATCCTACCTTCGCGACTTCGCATCCTGACTTCGCGCTTCGCATCCTGCCTTCGCATCCTGACTTCGCGCTTCGCTTCCAGTCTTTGCAATGCTTTGTTTTGATTTCGCATCCTGACTTCGCGATTCGCATCCTGGCTTCGCCACTTCGCATCCTGCCTTCGCGACTTCGCATCCTGACTTCGCGCTTCATGTTTTGATTTCGCATCCTGACTTCGCGCTTCGCATCCTGCCTTCGTCCTTCGCATCCTGACTTTGCATCCTGCCTTCGTGTGCCGGTCCAGATTCATTAACACAATACAGCGATGTCCCTTCTCGGCCATCATAGTTGCGTGTGTTTCACATAACTTTTCTTCGTGCGATTCTTCTTATGTTTGAGTGAGTGCGTGAGTGAGTGAGTGAGGAAGTAGGACTTACCGTCGTTTTCATCTATGTTTCAGCCATATCATGATAGTGCCTACATTTGTGCCTGGACACAAGAGTGCTCACAGTACCCATTATTTCTTATGTTTGACCCACAAGTACTTGAGTACATTACTACAACCCTTAAAATAGATATGTTACCTCCCTTGAACCGTGAAAACGCCAGGCGGGGTATGCCATTCTCAGTCAACGATATTGCTTATAAGACGTTTCGCTGTCGGCTAACGTAAGCTCTGAAGACATTTCAGCCACCAAGTTGGGTGTGATGTCGCGCACCTCAATTAGCATATTTCTGATGTTATTCAATTTATTCAACCCTTTCATCGATGTCTACAGACAGATGGGAGACTAAAGAAACACATAATATTATGTGCCACTAGGCTTCATTGAATACAAAATAAGCTACAAAGCCTGGAAATGTGAATGTCGTCAGTAGCATTGCGCCACATTCTTACCTTGTAGAGAACACTGTCTCCTGAGTACATTTTGACATTTATGGAACTGAATACCCTCAAGGGACCATGGTTTGATCGCAAATCTGATAGGTGTATTGTCGCCAATGAGGGATATTCAATCCATTTGTGACCGGTATAAAGCACAACTTTTGTTTCAGTCGAAAGTCCTCAACGACGCGTTCGTTGTTGCTGTAATGCCTACCGAAGACGGAACGTGCCTCAAACACAGGAGAGTGAACTTGCATGTACCTATAGATTCGATTATTCACACTGAACTTCCGCCTTCAATTTGTCTAAATATATTCATATATTATTGGGTCAAACTTATCAAGTAGCTCATCAATGCTCCCTATTTTCACCTGTCGACTGAAGGATCTTATGGGTCCGGGATAACACGAAAATCCACCAATCATAATAGGTTATCTGTTGAAGACCGGATAACTTCCGTTGGCTCTAACTGAACACACATCACTGGGCCTTTGACGTTACGACCTCAGTCTGACTAAAACCAGACCTGAAAAAACGTTCCCATCTTGCCCGACTCTGATTTCAGATTTGGGAACGACCCGGTTTTCCGTGTTCAAAAACATATCTATCCGCAAATCTGGACGCCTAACTTCACAGCAAGGGGTAGAAAGGTGTATGGTATATACAAAATTCATCGCCTCATATATTTTAACTTGTTTCACCAGATTGATAGGTTTTTCTCTCAAACCATGGTGATAGTCATTAATAGAACTAGTAGTTCAGCTCCTTTTATTAACATAGGGAGATCGCGTGCCCTTTCTATACTACTCATCGCGCACTACTCATCGCGCATGCGCAGTCGACCCATTCTACTGTAGGGTGCAAGCCTGGCCCATGGAATATCAGGTAGTGAAAACCCCAGGTCTCTCGCCCCACCCTATCCCGCGCCACACCTATAGGGATAGGGGGATCGCGTGTCCTTTCTATACTACTCATCGCGCACTACTCATCGCGCATGCGCAGTCGACCCATTCTACTGTAGGGTGTAAGTCTGGCCCATGGAATCTCAGGTAGTGAAAACCCCAGGTCTCTCGCCCCACCCTATCCCGTGCCACACCTATGCGACCCGCTGTGCAGTGAGTAAAGCGGAGTAGGCGGAGGAGTAGGAGTAGGAGTAGGAGTAGGAGTAGGAGTCAGACACGCCACGGATTATACTAGGTATATTTAGATATAAGTATATCAATCAATTCCAGGAGACATTTCTTTGCTCATATTGTCTCGAGGTCAGCCTGTCTTCCCCACGTAGTTGTGGCCTGACCTGAACGTTTTCAAACATACATCCTTAAATCTTGGATAAGCTCTGTGGTTGGTCAGCACTCAGAACATGGAAACGGGGGTGTTGGTCTCAGATCTACATGAGCGACAAGTAAAGATGGGGAGCGGTTGTTGTAGGTCTGCTTTTAATCAGATTACTACCGCCGCAGACATGAAAGCTGATCCATTGCACCATTACACCTATCCTCGCTCGCCAGTGTATCGACCGATCTGTTAGTATCCATATACTGGCTTGGTCACCCATACCAGTTAAACCAATCAGTGAACGCACAAAGCTAGTTGATTATGCCAATCCGCTGCGAGGTATTAGGTGTGACAGGTTTGAATATCATCTAAGACCTTAGATATGTTGATCATATGACACCCTTTGTCCACGTGCACAGAGATAGGGACCACCTGCCATAAATGTAATAATTATCATGAGCTGGAGATGGAAAGTTATCTTCAGCCGAAGTACAGATGTATGTAAGATCTCACAATCGATGGGGCGAAAAGGGAGGGTTGATCTGATATTAATATTAAGACTGATTCTTGTATCGCGAGTTTGGTCTCATTGGCCGACAGAATCTCGAGCAACGAGACATACCGGTACATGTATATAACTATAATATCACAGCCAAAAAAAAGATGATGGCCCATCACCCTTTAATGGTGATCAGATATGGCCATCACCTGTAAAGGGTGATGAATTAGAGCCATCACCTTTAAATGGTGACGGCCATCACCTTTTAAGAGTGATGACTTTGCCTCATCACCCTTAAAAGGTGATGAGCTAAATTTACAATCATTGCTCATCACTCTTCAGAGGTCATGGCCATCATTTTTAAAGGTCATCATAAAAAGGTGATGTCTCACTCATCACCTTTTCGGGGTGATAGTTATCTCCTTTTTCTGGCTGTGTAATTATATTCATACATTGTGAAACACCATGTCAGAAAATACTGGCTAGGTGAGAATCGAACTCACGGCTTAAAAGGGGATACCGTCCCTAAGTCGTGAGTTCGATTCTCACCCATGCCAGAATTGTTTGACAGGTTGTTTCACAATGTAGGAATATAATTATATTATAATTTATCCATGAAGATGACTGCAAGTATATGACTACATTTATTCATTTTCAGGACCCCTGACTGTTCGATGTCCGTCTACAGCGACCAGAAAATATGCAGCTTCCGTCAGCATACTTTTGTGCTTATTGTATCCAGTCCTTATAACATTTTCGAAATGATCCTCTCTCGTTTTACAAAGATAATGGTTAGACTGCAGGACTGTCAGTCAAGTTAGTTAGTGATATACAGTGGCAGTAAGTCGTCTCCCTTCCAAAGATTGGTCTCCCTCCTGTGACATTTTGAACTCATACGAGCTTTCTCATTGGCTCATATTTACCATCTTCATTTTATCCAGCCAATTTCTACGTTCCCACTTCGAACCTGCCTTGATTTATCTGACCCCTCCAGTGTTCAAAATCCGAGGTGTAAATTTCATCTTCTAACGGCAGAAGAACCAATCAGAACGTACACATTGCGATTGCGAGTGAAGGTCAGTGAAGTCACGTAGAGTGACATCATCCTCTATTCGCGGCGTCTTTCCTCCTAATAAGGTGCCCACAATTTAGGTCAGCCAATCAATAACGCTCTTGTGCGACCCATTTCGAATTTCAAATGCTTTCGAGGTCAGTGACGTCTCGTGTCTATTTATAAGTTATTTGAACATTGAAGGGGTCCAGATAAATCAAGGCAGGTTCGAAGTGTATGAGCTGCCGTTTATGACAATATTATACACGGTGTATATATATAATGGAGCATGGAAATATGGTGATAATGAATGAATATGGTGTGAATTGGTTGGTTATATTGGAAATGTTGTTATATTGAAAGTTACAAAATATGGGATGGTTTTATCATATATTGTAACATTGTGGCAATGTATATGAAATATTATTTATATAGGAGTAAAATGCAAACTAAAGAAGTTTTATATATATATGAAGAGTGGTGTAATTAGATACACTCTACATTTGCTAAACATATAAACCGATTGAACGTATATAGTGTAAGCTGATATATATATATAGAACTACTGAATACGGCGTATTTGATACGGCGTATTTGACAAAGACGCTTAACGGATATGGCAGGCGGATATGGCAGGCGGAAGTATGCTGTGAGCATGCACGTTGTGCTCGCGCAAAGCATTGCGGTTCCAGTTCCACGATAACAGTGGCCATTGACTGATTTCCGCTCTCAAACTAGGGTCTCCGACACAATCCAACGACTCGCCGACTTGGTTGCCGGTCAACAGTGGCCAGTGCCACATTAAAATTTGCGAATAGAGAAAGGTCAGCCCGTCGCCGCTTTACGGTGGCCCATAGACGACATGCTAATTTTTTTTAGTTTTGAGTTTATTTTTTTTTTACTTCTAGGTTTCATTTTTTTGCGTTAGGTTTCATTTTTTTTCATTTTGTTTTAGGTTGATTCCTTTAGTTTTCACCCGGGTGGAAACGTTTCCACCTGTGTGAAAACCTTCTCACCCGGGTGAAAACGTTTTCACCTGGGTGAGAAGGTTTTCACTCAGGTGAAAATTCACGTGATCGTGCCCTCGTGTTCGTTCCCTTGCACTGACATTTCGGCAAAATGGAGGGAGGTTCGTTCAAAAGTATAGATGATCTCAAACTGTCAAACTGAACTTTTATGTTTGCTGCAGTCGATAAATGATATTTCACGTCTGGCATGTTTTATATAAGTTGTATTTTCAAACCGAGCTCTCTGCGAGCACACGAGCTTGTCATGTCTGAAAAAAGAAAACTAAGCCATGTATAATCTTGTGCACGGGCATTCTGCTGCGGTGTGGGTTCGAGAATGGCCGTTTTTTCCCACAAAGCCAGTTACCATCATTTAAATTGCACCGTTATTATATATCAGTAAGTTATTTGTGTATCGGCACTGCAGAATTGTATTGCCCCGCATCATTCAGTGATTTACAGAGTTCGGTAGCTAAAATCGAATAGTCAGATCGCGCGCAAGTTAAACCGCCTAAGACGAATCGTCCAACGTCCTGTGTCAGATCGTCCAGTGTAGATTTTGGTGCTTAATGAGGCTGGTTTTCTTTCATTCGTAGTAGGGTGAGTTTTAGATTCAGAGATACAGTGCTGGAGATCCGTTCCGGGGGGGGGGGATATACCCCGGCCAGGGTGAAGTGGATGGGTGCAGTCAATGCAGCATCAGGTATGCTATCTGAATATATCAGTATATGGGATTAGGCGAGGCTTAGTTTGTGAAATAAAGGGTAGAGCTCAAGCTTTAACAAAACATGAAATAGTATCCTGAAATGTTGAAAACGGACAACCAGCCAAGCAACCAAGCAGCCAGTCCGCAAACCAGTCAGATTTCACCAATCCATAGTACGGATATTGCTTCGCAATCCCTCTAACAATTGGTTAAAATAATCACTGAGTCCAATTGATGATGCACATGAAACTCACTGAATATTATTTATGTTTCAGGCTTGATAGACATATTAACATCAAATATTCCTGCGTTTGACACTGACCGGCCCAGCTGCCAAATGTGGAGTCACTTTTTTAAGCTTACATTAGAAAGCAGAAAACTCAAAATCAGTTTAACATGGGCCGTAATGGCTGACGAAGACGATTCTGAGCCATACAGCAGAATGGATTCAGGAGAAAGAAATGGAGATCCTGTGAATACTATCGTATAACAGGTCTACCGTGAACACCGTATCAACGAACCGAAACAGAAACACAAATTGCTTCTATACTATTTCTTCTTTTCTTCGCTGGGTTTGAGATCAACATTAGGTTCAAGCTAATACGAAAGCAATAATTTTTCTTTTAGAATCAGTCCGAAGTATTTGTCTAGGATGATCTAAACTCTATCCTATCTCACTAGTATTATCCTAAGATGAGGATGGCTTGGGGAAAAGCGCGAGTCAAGGGGAGGTAAGCGTCTAGTCGAGCATCGTTTAGAAAAGGAGGCTAACAGTTGAAGCTGGTCTTTTTCATCTATTATGTTTCACCCGGGTGAGAAGGTTTTCACTCAGATGGAAAACTTTCCACCCGGGTACTATAGAAATAAACCTAAAACAAAAAAATGAAACCTAACATAAAAAATGAAACCTAGAAGTAAAAAAAAACAACAACTCACAACTAAAAAAATATAGCATGTCGTCTATGGGCCACCGTAAAGCGGCGACGGGCTGACCTCTCTCTATTCGCAAATTTTAATATGGCACTGGCCACTGTTGACCGGCAACCAAGTTGTCGAGTCGTTGGATTGTGTCGAAGACCCTTGTTTGAGAGCGGGAAACAGTCAATGCATGGCCACTGTTATCGTGAAACTGGAACCGCAATGCTTTGCGCGAGCACAACGTGCATGCTCACAGCATACTTCCGCCTGCCATATCCGCCTGCCATATCCGTTAAGCGTCTTTGTCAAATACGCCGTATCAAATACGCCGTATTCAGTCGTTCTATATATATATACGTTCAATATCAGTTTACACTATATACGTTCAATCGGTTTATATGTTTAGCAAATGTAGAGTGTATATAATTACACCACTCTTCATATATATATAAAACTACTTTAGTTTGCATTTTACTCCTATATAAATAACATTTCATATACATTGCCACAATGTTACAATATACGATAAAACCATCCCATATTTAGTAACTTTCAATATAACAACATTTCCAATATAACGACCCAATTCACACCATATTCATTCATTATCACCATATTTCCATGCTCCATTATATATATACACCGTGTATAATATTGTCATAAACGGCAGCTCATAGAAGTGGGAACGTAGAAATTGGCTGGATAAAATGAAGATGATATTTATATGATGGAAGGGTTTCCCTCAGGTGGCATCCTTTGCGTACACTTCGCCATCCATAAGATGGCTTGCGAATCGTGTGTCTCCATTATCGCGGAGCGATATGCGGTACTTTACCGTATTCTGTTCGGCCTTCATCCGGCGGAGAACACACACGAGGAATCTGATAACTTACAGGTTTTCATGCCACTTCGGAAATAGATATTGCCTGGGCTTACAAAATATATAGGTATGAATAACTTTTATATCATCCAAGAGGTGTGGTAGATCTATAATTTTAAACATGACTCGAATATGGCGGGGTACGTCTGTAGACTTTAGCTGATTGGCTGATGAAGTCACGTGGTATTGATTTCTGGAAATTCCCTATTTCAGTTGCCGAAAATAGGCTGAAAATGGATACACACGATCCCAGGGTCAGTCTTACCGCGTATATATGACCCAGATGGTTACAGGTTGAGGTGGCATCAGTCCACTAATAATTTCGTTCCTATTAGCATAAAAAATCACCAAAATTCTAGAAACCTCTCGCTGCATAAATCCACTTGGCATGACAATATTCACCTTGTGTGACATTAACTGTAAAAGTTGACCATGGAAATTTCAAATTCCTGCTATTGACAACTGACTGGTGTTACCAGCCGTCATTCAGCTTGTAAACAGGGAGCCTTCTCACCCCTTATTGATAATGTCTCCTTCCACCATGCTGTTCCCAAAGTGGCCCAAATCAACACCAGAAAGTACAGTTTGAAGAAGCCTAATATGGGATGTTTCAGAAATGCTGAAAACTTACAACTCATAAAATCCACGAAGATCTGCTCTCAAATTTCTAAACAATGTAGGGCGTCTTTGCATATCTGAAGAACTATATGCGCTTGGGTATTGATGTGAATTATCTTTTACGGTTCAACATTCAAACCAGTTTGGCTGAATGATCATTCGCGGTTCCAGCTATATCATTGGCTGAAACTGCGAAGCAGTGGAAGTTAAAAAAAAAGATTTACCCGACGTAGAGGTAAGAAATAAAAAAAATGCATTTTGTCACTGCACCTTGAACAGAAAGTTGTACTTCTTGATAGTTGATGTAGTCCAGGCAATATGTGAAAAAATTGTGCCTTTTTCATAAAAGCATAAAATTTGGCATAGAGGTACATTGTGGCCTGGGGAGCATTTCTGGATATGGAGACACCGCGGACTTTTCCTATGTAGGTCACAGCGACTATTTTTCAAAATGGCAGTCAGAAGCTCATATTATCATCGAGAATCCTGCGCTGGTTTATCTGTTTAGCAACATTTTTGTTGGTCATTTGTCAGAATATTGATAGGAATTGGATTTTAAGATGGTATTACTGGCCACCTTGAATTTCCAAGATGGCCGCCATCTGAGCCGCAGTTTAGTTCACAGCTATATATCTATGTCAATGACCTCCCAGGTTTCGAATTGGCGACGTACCACAGGAAAACATTTTTTTCAAAATCTTATTAGCCAACGAAGTTATAATCTTGATTTGGAAATAAACTTTTCCATAAACTCATCTTAGCAAACACTACCGGATTGTACCAGATTATGCTCATAACATCGACATTTCCGATCCACACAAGTACTGAATTATAATTACGCCATAGGGGGATCCATACATACTCAATAGTCTTCAAAAATCTTCAAGTGTATGTAAGTGCACGTTCTCATCAGAGATGGGCGTCTATGCCTTCAGTACTATTACTATATATGATAATAGATAATATTGTGAATACATAATATACACTCTTTCCTCTTGTTGCAATATTACAATCTGCATATAGCATTTCATCCTGGTGGTACGGTTATATACCTGTCCACATCATGTGAATATATCTTAGAATCTGGGAAATAGGAACGCATGGCCTGATAGAACTAACTGTATTACAGAATAGACAAACTACACTTCTCATGTGAACTTTCGTACCCTGGAATAAAAGAGACACAGATTACATACGCTGGAAGGATCGAATGCTAATGTGAACTCCCATCATCTGACACACAGAAACCAGAGGGCATACAATGGGATGATCGATGTTTCGAAACATATCCGTATAGTTTACCTAACACAATGATGCAACGACGTTACGGTAGTCCAAATCCATGAAGTTGAAAGCTACATCTTTTTCGATTTTGAATTATCGTCACTGATGAGGTCATCGAAGCGGGGAAAACATTTAATGATGCTGACAAAACAACATGATTTTCATGTGATTCAAACACAATGAAAATTTGAAAAACACACAAGATGCTTAATCGACCCCTTGAGCTCCGGATTAGTTAAAATACGAAACGTAATGCAAGTGACTTGCCTGCTATAGCATTTTGAACGATGAGTGGTATTAATAACCAAACTCAAGAAACCTTGAGTGAAGATGGTAACCTATAAGAATTAGTTTCTGTAGTGATGGTTTGCGACGTGATTGAACTCGTCACATAAGCACAGTATCTTGTACCGACCCACAGTTCACAGCTTACCGGTATTTCACTACAATAGAATCAATATATACATTTAGATGTAGATGTACAGGCATAGATATAAAATATCTATACAGGAAATACTATACTCAATATGCTTTCAGACATATTTCCCTCAAAGCATATACGTCGACCCTGATGAGAAATTGCATGGGCATAAACTGGAATATGCGAAACAGAAACATAATAAGTTTTTTGAGCAATGGTCTCTCAAGAGAAATTTTCAAGTTGAAGAGCGTATGTTTTTATGTGGTCAACGTAGGTAACCAAAGTTGTAAGTGAAAAATATTAAACGGCCAAATTGCTGCATGGATTTGGGGCCCAATACACCATTCACTCATCCCCAAATTGAAACCACTAAGTTGAAACCACTTGTGTGGCCTCTCTATAACGACATTCCCTTATTCGCATAGTAATTAGAATCGGATTTATATGGACAAGAGCCTGCTGTAGTCAAATCGATATGGGCGCCAGCTGGTTCCGTCCGCTATAAAAGAGATATTGCCAATAGAAACAAACCATGCTGTGTTCACATCAAATGAAATGTGCTGGAGGTAGAGCTTATCTTAGCATTCAAGATTTTTCAATCCTGTCTGTCCCCATTTAATGGCATTCTCCAGAAACTCGGGAAGATAAGAGTGGATATACTCTCTCTCTTTATCTTTTCATTTCAGGGTTATACAGCTCAGTAGTAGGGAGTGCGCAGATCCGACCCTGTTTTCCAGGGAAATAACTCTGTTTTGTGGAGGTCACGTGGGGGAGAGGTCAAGTGCACTATAGTTCCGGCAGAATAACCAAAAAGCTACCTCCAACACAGGAGAGTTCCAATTGTTGCAGGGAATGTATTCATCCGCGGTGATGCGGTCTGGCGGTGATGCGGTCGCGGGAAAAAGCTTCCACGGAGAAAAAGTAAAAAAAGTAGTCCCCAGACTTCAAATACGCTACATGGTCCGATTGGGTCGAGTGAGGTATCAAAGTGAAGCATTCGTGAAGGGGCATCCAGTCATGGGTGGGTGTATGTAAAATTAGGATTTTTCCCCGAAACTATAAAAAGCGGAACACGGACTTTACCCCTAAAATAGGGGAAAACCCCTATCAACCCTAGCCAAAAGGGCTAATATCTGTCCCCGGGCTTATTGGGACCTGCCTATCAAGTCAATGGGGTGGGTGCATGTAAAATTAGGATTTTTCCCCGAAACTATAAAAAGCGGAACACGGACTTTACCCCTAAAATAGGGGAAAACCCCTATCAACCCTAGCCAAAAGGGCTAATATCGGTCCCCGGGCTTATCGGGGCCTGCCTATCAAGTCAATGGGGTGGGTGCATGTAAAATTAGGACTTTTTCCCGAAACTATAAAAAGCGGAACACGGACTTTACCCCTAAAATAGGGGAAAACCCCTATCAAACCTAGCCAAAATGGCTAATATCGGTCCCCGGGCTTATCGGGCCCTGCCTATCAAGTCAATGGGGTGGGTGCATGTAAAATTAGGATTTTTTCCCGAAACTATAAAAAGCGGAACACGAACTTTACCCCTACAATAGGGGTCTGTATTATACAATATAAGGGAAAATGCCTGTATGGGGTATGGGGATGATCAATTTTTTTCGTGGGCTTTACTATGGCTTGTGGGGTCGCGTTTTTCTCGTTTCGCCAAGAAAATGACAATGGGAAGGGTCCCGGAGCGAATCGGCGAAATTTTTGGGAAAAGTCACCGAGGTCTGTATATAGGCTCATAATGGCTATATGGGGGGGAGGGGTGGTCAATTTTTTTGTGGGTGTTACTATGGCTTGTGGGTTCTCGTTTTTCTCGTCTCACCAAGAAAAACACGATGGGAGGGGTTCCGGAGCGAATCGGTGAAATTTTTATAAAAAGTCACCGAGGTCTGCATAGTCCATACTGGCTATATGGAGGTATAGGTTCAACCTGGGAAATTCACACACGTTCATTGTGATATGGGTTGTGGGGTCTCGTTTTTCTCGTTTCGTCATTTAGAACACGATGGGAGGGGCCCCGGAGCGAATCGGTGAAATTTTTGGAAAAGTACCATATAGCCCATATAGTCCCATACTGGCTATATGGGGGTATAGGTTCAACCTGAGAAATTCACATACGTTCATTGTGATATGGGCTGTTTGGATTTGTTTTTCACGTCTCGTCATTTAGAACACGATGGGAAGGGTCCCGGAGCGAAACGGTGACATTTTTTGAAAAAGTTCACCGAGGCCTATACTGCATGGCTATGGGGGTATAGGCCCATACGGGGTGGACGTTTTGGGGTCTAGGTGAGCTCCTAATGATCCTATGATGTGGTATGAGGTCTTATTTTGAAGCTCTCGTGGAGGAGCATTCGACTGGACTAATGGTTCGTCCGTTTTCAATAGTCTGCGCATGCGCAGTCTAGCCGTAGTATAGAAAGCAGGTATGTTTGAGGGTATGTGGGTGTGTGTTTGGGGTAGAGATGGACCGCTATGGGTCCGAATGGGTCGTGGAAGGTATCAAAGTGAAGCTTGTGTGGGGTAGAGTCAGAATGGCGTGTTTTTAAATGCAAGTCGCGTCAATCTGCGCATGCGCAGTTGGTTGTAGCAGGTAAAGTGGCCATTTTGGGGCAGTGCGGGAAGGTATTTGGTGTCGAGATGGACCATCCTTGGTCCGAATTCGTCCTGGGAGGTGTCATTTTGTAGCTCTCGGGGTGTAGACCCCGATTTGAGGGATGTTCACGTCATCTGTGACGTCATCAGTACGAGTAGTAGCCAAAGTGAACATTTTGGGGCAGGGAAGGAAGGTATTTGGGGTAGAGATGGACCATCCTTGGTCCGAATGCGTCCTGGGAGGTGTCATGTTGTAGCTCTCGGGGTGTACAGCCCCATTTGAGGGATGTCCCCGTTATCTGTGACGTCATCGGTGACGTCATCAGTACGAGTAGTAGCGAGAGTGGGCATTTTAGGAAAGTGCAGGAAGGTATTT
Source organism: Hanleya hanleyi (assembly GCA_036873755.1). Taxonomy (NCBI): domain Eukaryota; kingdom Metazoa; phylum Mollusca; class Polyplacophora; order Lepidopleurida; family Hanleyidae; genus Hanleya; species Hanleya hanleyi. The sequence continues at coordinate 40,194 of JAVTVY010026641.1, read as the reverse complement.
GGTGTAGAGATGGACCCTCCTTGGTCCGAATGTGTCGTGTGGGGTGTCATTTTGTAGCTCTCGGGGTGTAGACTCCGATTTGAGGAATGTTCACAGCATCTTTGACGTCATCGGTGACGTCATCAGTACGAGTAGTAGCGAAAGTGGAAATTTTGGGGCAGTGAAGGAAGGTATTTGGTGTAGAGATGGACCATCCTTGGTCCGAATGCGTCCTGTGGGGTGTCATCTTGTAGCCTTCGGGGTGGAGACCACGATTTTAAGGGATGTCCACAGCATCTGTGACGTCATTGGTGACGTCATCAGTACGAGTAGTAGCGAAAGTGGGCATTTTGGGGCAGTGAAGGAGGGTATTTGGTGTAGAGATGGACCATCCATATCTGTCATGCGTATTATACAGTATCTGTCCTGTATTATACCAATCTGTGCTGTATTATACTATATCTGTCCTGTATTGTACCATATATGTCCTGTATTATACCAAATCTGTGCTGTATTATACAATATTTGCCCTCTATTATACCATATCTGTGCTGTATTATACCATATCTGTCCTGAATTACACCATATCCGTGCTGTATTATGCAATATCTGTGCTGTATTATGCAATATCTGTCCCGTGTTGTACAATATCTGTCTTGTATTATAGCAAATCTGTCCTGTATTGTACCATATTTATCCTGTATTATACAATATGTATTATACCAAATCTCTGCTGTATTATACAGTATCTGTCCTGTATTATACCAAATCTGTGCTGTATTATACCATATGTTTCCTGTATTGTACCATATATGTCCTGTATTATACATTATATGTTCTGTATTATACAATCGGATAGCGGTTGTAGTGAATAACAACAAGTTCAGCAACGTTTATATAGTTTATTATCCCCAATGTTACATCATACCCAGGCTGGGGGAGCCGCCCTGGATATGTTTAGTATGTTCACAGCAAAACAAATTGAAATATCAAACACCATGTTTTATTATTTAACGCACCGTCACGTTAGGTACAAGTGTTTACTGGGCTCAAGTCAACGATCAGCATGTAGACATAGAGAGTATGTGCGGCATATTATGGTATTCATCAGTGCACGGGTGACGCATTCAACCGATGGCGGTGGTCGGTCAGCTTGGTAAGGAAAAACGTGACATTGGTCACCCTCTCTACCACCCATTGTGTGTTGGGGCGTTGACGATGTGCCCATCTCAAGGTATCCACGGTGTCCAGTGTCTCCAGCATCGTCTCTAGTGACCTCCGGGTAATGATGGTGAACGGCTGATCAGACACATAGATATTATTGCCGGGATAATAATACCGTAACTGGTCCGTCTTTTTGTGACGTAAGATGTACCCGAAAGCGACATTCAATTTGAAGGCCGTAGTTTGATCTTTGAAGATGGCTTCCACGTAGCTGCGTAGACGGGTGAGGTTGGTCAGTGGGAAATTGTAAATATCTTGAATAGGGCCATGAGGGTGGAAACAGTGCCGTGCCATGGACCAATGGCACCGATCGATGTCACTCACTGGATGGTTGTCCTGTAAGAGATCGCCCAGGAAAAGTTCGATGTTGTCAGGCGTATGACTCGAAACCGTAAGGCTGGGGTCCGAATGGATATCCAGGCTCTTCTGAACTGTGGGTATAGGCGGGCTCTCCTTCATCGCATCACCAGTGGCGTTCGTCTCCCCGCTCTTATCTTCAGTGGGTCTGACCTTCCGCGGCTCCTCTTCAGTAGGAAGTGGTCGCTCATGCCATGGTACCGGGGCATGAATCAAACGTTGGTGTCGCAGCAACTGACTGATCAGTTTGAAAAGCCGACCACAATCCTCGCATGGACGCTTGGGTGGCCCATGAATTGAACGTTCATGGCGCAGTAAAGCATCTTCCCGATTAAATGACCGTGCGCAGGTTATACAAGTATACAGTCCGTCGTTGTGGACGGCCGTGTCGTGGCGACGTAGATTGTCTAGACGAGTAAACTGCTTCTGGCAAGTTGTGCAAGTGAACATCTTGGTGGTTGACAGAGTGTCTGATGAAACGACCAGGCCGCTTTCCTTTTATAGCACGCTAGCTGGTGATCTATTTTTAGCACACTCAGTTCAACTACCCCAAGTCGAGGACCGAGATGTACTGGTGTACGACTGAGCCGCATTGCGCGCGCGTGTGTGTGTGTGTGTATGTGTGCGTGTGTGTGTGTGGGCAGTGGATTTTACATCCGGGATCTTGTCAACATCCGGGTTTCCAAGTGGGGTTTTCCCGTCGTTCCTCCGTCTTCCATCCGGGTACTGTGGTTTTACATCCGGGTCCTCAGCTTGCATCCAGGTTTTTCATGAGTCACATTGCGTACGTGTGTGTGTCTGTGTTTGAGTCCAATCGTGCACCATGTCGAATTACGTTCTCTCCGAAAACTTCCTCTCATCGCATCAATATGCTCAGATCCATTCAATATAAACACAACCAAGAGACATCAACACCAACAGGCACATTGCGTAATACACGTTTTATTATCCTCACAGCACCACCACCACCACTACCACCACCACCACCACCTAGCGTTGCCGCCGTCAACGATCAGCGTATAGACATATAGAGTATGTATGGCATGTTATGGTATTCATCAGTGCATGGGTGAAGCATTCAGCCTATGGTGTAGTCGGTCAGCTTGGTGACGAAAAACGTGACATTGGTCATCCTCTCTACGACCCACTGGGTGTTGGGGCGTTGTTGTTGGGCCCATTCCAAGGGATCCACGGTGTCCAGTTTCTCCAGCATCGTCTCTAGCGACACTCGGTTAATGATGGTAAACGGTTGGTCAAATACCCGGATGTTACTGCTCGGGTAAAAATATCGGACTTGGTCTGTCTCCTTATGCTGCAGCACATAACCAAACGCCAGATTCAACTTGAAGGCCGTAGTTTGATCGTTGAAGATGGCTTCCACGTAGCTGCGTAGACGGGCGAGGTCGGTCAGTCGGAAATTGTAGATATCTTGAATAGGGCGATGACGGTAGAAACAGTGCCGGACCATGGGCCAATGGCGCCGATAGATGTCACTCATTGGATGGTCTTCGTGTAACAGATCGCTAGGAGCATTTATGGGTTCGTCCACGAAGTGTACTTTGCCCTCCACGTCGTACAAAATCTGGCCCAAGGTCTTGTCGTCGGAATTTGACTGTTGAATTAGGGCGACATCATCATCGACCCTCGTGCGATGGGTGGGAGTTCCTCCTGTCTCAATATTGGTGCCTACGGGCTCTTCTACCTGTAAACGTGGCTGCGGAACAGGGTGTCGTGTGCGTTGGTGTCGCAGCAACTGACTGGTCAGTTTGAAAAGTCGACCACATTCTTCGCATGGACGCTTGGGTACTTCATGGCGTGCACGTGTGTGGCGCTGTAAATGATCCGGGCGCTGAAACGACAGTGTACATATCGTACAGCTATACGGGGCGGTTCCTTCGTGCTTGGTATCCTCATGGCGGCGCAAGTCGTGCAGACGAGTGAATGATTTCGAGCACGTAGTACAAGTGAACATCTTGGTGGTTGACATAGTGTCCGATGAAACGGCCAGGCCGCTTCCCTTTTATAGCACGCTAGCTGGTGATCTATTTTTAGCACACTCTACCCCAAGTCGAGGATAGAGACTGATGTACTGGTGTACGACTGAGCCGCATTGCGCGCGCGCGTGTGTGTGTGTGTATGTGTGGGCGGTGGATTTTACATCCGGGATCTTGTCAACATCCGGGTTTCCAAGTGGGTTTTTCCCGTCGTTCCTCCGTCTTCCATCCGGGTACGGTGTTTTACATCCGGGTCCCCATCTTATAGCCGGGTTTTGGACACATGTTGACCTCAATAATTTGCATATGACCTCTGTGAGGTCACTTCCGCTTCCGTTCACGTGACCTTTGGCCCCTGCGCGCCCTAATACCGGATAAAAATTGCGCGCAGGGCCCAAAGGTCACGTGAACGGAAGCGGAAGTGACCTTACAGAGGTCATATGCAAATTATTGAGGTTAACAGGTGTCCAAAACCCGGGTGTAAGATGGGGACCGGGATGTAAAACCACAGTACCCGGATGGAAGGCGTAGGAACGACGGGAAAAACCCACTTGGAAACCCGGATGTTGACAAGATCCCGGATGTAAAATCCACAGCCCACACATACACACACACACACGCGCGCGCGCAATGCGGCTCAGTCGTACACCAGTCTCGATCCTCGACTTGGGGTAGAGTGTGCTAAAAATAGATCACCAGCTAGCGTGCTATAAAAGGGAAGCGGCCTGGCCGTTTCATCAGACACTCTGTCAACCACCAAGAAGTTCACTTGTACTACGTGCTCGAAATCATTCACTCTTCTGCACGACTTGCGCCGCCATGAGGCTATCAAGCACAAAGGAACCGCCCGGTATAGCTGTACGACATGTACACTGTCGTTTCAGCGCCCGGATCATTTACAGCGCCACACACGTGCACGCCATGAAGTACCCAAGCGTCCATGCGAAGAATGTGGTCGACTTTTCAAACTGACCAGTCAGTTGCTGCGACACCAACGCACACGACACCCTGTTCCGCAGCCACGTTTGCAGGTATAAGAGCCCGTAGGCACCAATATCGAGACAGGAGGAACTCCCACCCATCGCACGAGGGCCGATGATGATGTCGCCCTAATTCAACAGTCAAATTCCGACGACAAGACCTTGGGCCAGATTTTGTACGACTAGGAGGGCAAAGTACACTTCGTGGACGAACCCATAAATTTTCCTAGCGATCTGTTACACGAAGACCATCCAATGAGTGACATCTATCGGCGCCATTGGCCCATGATCCGGCACTGTTTCTACCGTCATCGCCCTATTCAAGATATCTACAATTTTCGACTGACCGACCTCGCCCGTCTACGCAGCTACGTGGAAGCCATCTTCAACGATCAAACTACGGCCTTCAAGTTGAATCTGGCGTTTGGTTATGTGCTGCAGCATAAGAACACAGACCAAGCCCGATATTTTTACCCGAGCAGTAACATCCGGGTATTTGACCAACCGTTTACCATCATTAACCGGGCGTCGCTAGAGGCGATGCTGGAGAAACTGGACACGGTGGATCCCTTGGAATGGGCCCAACAAGAACGCCCCAACACCCAGTGGGTCGTAGAGAGGATGACCAATGTCACATTTTTCGTCACCAAGCTGACCGACTACACCATAGGCTGAATGCTTCACTCATGCACTGATGAATACCATAACATGCCATACATACTCTATATATCTATACGCTGATCGTTGTCGGCGGCAACGCTAGGTGGTGGTGGTGGTGGTGGTAGTGGTGGTGGTGGTGCTGTGAGGATAATAAAACGTGTATTACGCAATGTGCCTGTTGGTGTTGATGTCTCTTGGTTGTGTTTATATTGAATGGATCTGAGCATATTGATGCGATGAGAGGAAGTTTTCGGAGAGAACGTAATTCGACATGGTGCACGATTGGACTCAAACACAAACACACACACGTACGCAATGTGACTCATCAAAAACCAGGATGCAAGCTGAGGACCCGGATGTAAAACCACAGAACCCGGATGGAAGACGGAGGAACGACGGGAAAACCCCACTTGGAAACCCGGATGTTGACAAGATCCCGGATGTAAAATCCACTGCCTACACACACACACACAAACACACACACACACACACACACACAAACACACACACGCACGCGCGCGCAATGCGGCTCAGTCGTACACCAGTACATCTCGGTCCTCGACTTGGGGTAGTTGAACTGAGTGTGCTAAAAATAGATCACCAGCTAGCGTGCTATAAAAGGAAAGCGGCCTGGTCGTTTCATCAGACACTCTGTCAACCACCAAGATGTTCACTTGCACAACTTGCCAGAAGCAGTTTACTCGTCTAGACAATTTACGTCGCCACGACACGGCCGTCCACAATGACGGACTGTATACTTGTATAACCTGCGCACGGTCATTTAATCGGGAAGATGCTTTACTGCGCCATCAACGTTCAATTCATGGGCCACCCAAGCGTGCATGCGAGGATTGTGGTCGGCTTTTCAAACTGACCAGTCAGTTGCTGCGACACCAACATTTGATTCATGCCCCGGTACCATGCCATGAGCGACAACTTCCTACTGAAGAGGAGCCGCGGAAGGTCAGACCAAGTGAAGATAAGACCGGGGAGACGAACGCCACTGGTGATGCGATGAAGGAGAGCCCGCCTATACCCACAGTTCAGAAGAGCCTGGATATCCAGTCGGACCCCAGCGTTACGGTTTCGAGTCATACGCCTGACAACATCGAACATTTTCTGCGCGATCTCTTACAGGACAACCATCCAGTGAGTGACATCGATCGGCGCCATTGGTCCATGACACTGCACTGTTTCCACCCTCATGGCCCTATTCAAGATATTTACAATTTCCCACTGACCAACCTCACCCGTCTACGCAGCTACGTGGAAGCCATCTTCAAAGATCAAACTACGGCCTTCAAATTGAATGTCGCTTTCGGGTACATCTTACGTCACAAAAAGACGGACCAGTTACGGTATTATTATCCCGGCAATAATATCTATGTGTCTGACCAGCCGTTCACCATCATTAACCAGAGGTCACTAGAGACGATGCTGGAGATACTGGACACCGTCGATGCCTTGAGATGGGCACATCGTCAACGCCCCAACACACAATGGGTGGTAGAGAGGGTGACCAATGTCACGTTTTTCCTTACCAAGCTGACCGACCACCGCCATCGGTTGAATGCGTCACCCGTGCACTGATGAATACCATAACATGCCGCACATACGCTCTATGTCTACATGCTGATCGTTGACTTGAGCCCAGTAAACACTTGTACCTAATGTGACGGTGCGTTAAATAATAAAACATGGTGTTTGATATTTCAATTTGTTTTGCTGTGAACATACTAAACATACCCAGGGCGGCTCCCCCAGCCTGGGTATGATGTAACATTGGGGATAATAAACTATATAAACATTGCTGAACTTGTTATTCACGACAACCGCTATCCGATTGCATAATACAGAACATATAATGTATAATACAGGACATATATGATACAATACAGGAAACATATGGTATAATACAGCACAGATTTAGTATAATACAGGACAGATACCGTATAATACAGCACAGATTTGGTATAATACAGAACATATATTGTATAATACAGGACAAATATGGTACAATACAGGACAGATTTGCTATAATACAAGACAGATATTGTATAACACGGGACAGATATTGCATAATACAGCACAGATATTGCATAATACAGCACAGATATGGTGTAATTCAGGACAGATATGGTATAATACAGCACAGATATGGTATAATAGAGGGCAAATATTGTATAATACAGCACAGATTTGGTATAATACAGGACATATATGGTACAATACAGGACAGATATAGTATAATACAGCACAGATTGGTATAATACAGGACAGATACTGTATAATACGCATGACAGATATGGATGGTCCATCTCTACACCAAATACCCTCCTTCATTGCCCCAAAATGTCCACTTTCGCTACTACTCGTACTGATGACGTCAACAATGACGTCACAGATGCTGTGGACATCCCTTAAAATCGTGGTCTCCACCCCGGAGGCTACAAGATGACACCCCACAGGACGCATTCGGACCAAGGATGGTCCATCTCTACACCAAATACCTTCCTTCACTGCCCCAAAATTTCCACTTTCGCTACTACTCGTACTGATGACGCCACCGATGACGTCAAAGATGCTGTGAACATTCCTCAAATCGGGGTCTACACCCCGAGAGCTACAAAATGACACCCCACACGACACATTCGGACCAAGGAGGGTCCATCTCTACACCAAATACCTTCCTGCACTTTCCTAAAATGCCCACTTTCGCTACTACTCGTACTGATGACGTCACCGATGACGTCACAGATAACGGGAACATCCCTCAAATGGGGCTGTACACCCCGAGAGCTACAACATGACACCTCCCAGGACGCATTCGGACCAAGGATGGTCCATCTCTACCCCAAATACCTTCCTTCCCTGCCCCAAAATGTTCACTTTGGCTACTACTCGTACTGGTGACGTCACCAATGACGTCACAGATGACGTGAACATCCCTCAAATCGGGGTCTACACCCCGAGAGCTACAAAATGACACCTCCCAGGACGCATTCGGACCAAGGATGGTCCATCTCGACACCAAATACCTTCCCGCACTGCCCCAAAATGGCCACTTTACTTACTACAACCAACCGCGCATGCGCAGATTGAAGCGATTTGCATTTAAAAACACGCCATTCTGACTCTACCCCACACAAGCTTCACTTTGACACCTTCCACGACCCATTCGGACCCATAGAGGTCCATCTCTACCCCAAACACACACCCACATACCCCCCAACATGCCTGCTTTCTATACTACGGCCAGACTGCGCATGCGCAAACTATTGAAAACGGACGAACCATTAGTCCAGTCGGATGCTCCTCCACGAGAGCTTCAAATTAAGACCTCATAGGATCATTAGGGGCTCACCTAGACCCCAAAACGTCCACCCCGTATGGGCCTATACCCCCATATCCATGAAGTATAGGCCTATGGGCCTACCCAGGCCTCGGTGAACTTTTTCAAAAAAATTCACCGTTTCGCTCCGGGACCCTTCCCATCGTGTTCTAAATGACGAGACGTGAAAAACAAATCCAAACAGCCCATATCACAATGAACGTATGTGAATTTCCCAGGTTGAACCTATACCCCCATATAGCCAGTATGGGACTATATGGGCTATATGGTACTTTTCCAGAAATTTCACCGATTTGCTCCGGGGCCCCTCCCATCGTGTTCTAAATGACGAAACGAGAAAAACGAGACCCCATAACCCATATCACAATGAACGTGTGTGAATTTCCCAGGTTGAACCTATACCTCCATATAGCCAGTATGGACTATATGCAGACTTCGGTGACTTTTTCTAAAAATTTCACCGATTCGCTCCGGGACCCTTCCCATTGTCATTTTCTTAGCGAAACGAGAAAAACGAGACCCCACAAGCCATAGTAAAGCCCACGAAAATTGACCATCCCCATACCCCATACAGACATTTTCCCTTATATTGTATAATACAGACCCCTATTGTAGGGGTAAAGTCCGTGTTCCGCTTTTTATAGTTTCGGGAAAAAATCTTAATTTTACATGCACCCACCCCATTGACTTGATAGGCAGGCCCCGATAAGCCCGGGGACCGATATTAGCCCTTTTGGCTAGGGTTGATAGGGGTTTTCCCCTATTTTAGGGGTAAAGTCCGTGTCCCGCTTTTTACAGTTTCGGGAAAAAATCCTAATTTTACATGCACCCACCCCATTGACTTGATAGGCAGGCCCCGATAAGCCCGGGGACCGATATTAGACCTTTAGGCTAGGGTTGATAGGGGTTTCCCCCTATTTTAGGGGTAAAGTCCGTGTTCCGCTTTTTATAGTTTCGGGAAAAAATCCTAATTTTACATACACCCACCCCATTGACTTGATAGGCAGGTCCCAATAAGCCCGGGGACCGATATTAGTCCTTTTGGCTAGGGTTGATAGGTGTTTTCCCCTATTTTAGGGGTAAAGTCCGTGTTCCGCTTTTTATAGTTTCGGGAAAAAAAATTAATTTTATATGCACCCACGCCATTGACTTGATAGGCAGGCCCCGATAAGCCCGGGGACCGATATTAGCCCTTTTGGCTAGGGTTGATAGGGGTTTCCCCCTATTTTAGGGGTAAAGTCCGTGTTCCGCTTTTTATAGTTTCGGGGAAAAATCCTAATTTTACGTGCACTCACCCCATTGACTTGATAGGCAGGTTCCAATAAGCCCAGGGACCGATATCAGCCCTTTTGGCTAGGGTTGATAGGTGTTTTCCCCTATTTTAGGGGTAAAGTCCGTGTTCCGCTTTTTATAGTTTCGGGGAAAAATCCTAATTTTACATACACCCACCCATGACTGGATGCCCCTTCACGAATGCTTCACTTTGATACCTCACTCGACCCAATCGAACCATGCAGTGTATTTGAAGTCTGGGGACTACTTTTTCTCCGTGGAAGCTTTTTCCCGCGACCGCATCACCGCCAGACCGCATCACCGCGGATGAATACATTCCCTGCAACAATTGGAACTCTCCTGTGTTGGAGGTAGCTTTTTGGTCATTCTGCCGGAACTATAGTGCACTTGACCTCTCCTCCACGTGACCTCCACAAAACAGAGTTATTTCCCTGGAAAACAGGGTCGGATCTGTGCACTCCCTACTACTCAGCTCGTTTGTTTGGTTCAAAACGCCATCGGTACTTTCAAATTGACGCCATACATCTATTACCACAACGTTTCGCTGAGTTTGTCCCAAGTTTTTTTAATGGATCCAGTTAGACACGCTATAAGCATATTCAGCCCAACCTCCTGTTAAAAAATATTTGGATCCTAGTGCAAATATAAAAAGTCATTTTCAGTAATGTATTTCTTTCAACGTAATTCTTCACGTTTTGATTACATGAAAGGGTACTTTACTAATTTACATGACCTCATGTAATAAAGCTCTATCATACAGAACCGTACAAATCCAAGAAAATAAATAAAATCAAAATTATGGACAATGAGTCGCTAGAGTAACCATCCCGACAAGACTATGTCAGCTGAACCACCAAGGTAAATCTGCTCGCATTTAACTATCTAACTGCGGAAATGTTTAGTTCTCTCGTTTAAGAGGTGGCGATAATACTCCGAGCAAGATAATGAAACGGTCATAAACAGCTGTGCCTCATGGCAGCCATCTTAAAAAATGGTTGTTACGGCCTACATTAACCTGTTACGAAATGACTTCATATCTCATTGCTCTTCCAAGGCCAAGTCTAATTCCGTGTGAGCTTTGGTGCTTTAGGAGAAAAGTCCGTCGAAAAATTCACAATATTTAGTTGACTATATTTGCCTAATTTGCTTATTATCTTTATCAATAGTAATAATGGGTGTGCCCAAGTAACTCAACATGAAAATCTGGCGGCTATTTTGAAAAATCTTGTGAACAATAGTCTGGTTGGCTATTTTTGCTTATTATTTTAAATATACTTAATTATAATATAGCACAGCAGAACCATTTTGCTTTCAAAAATCAAAGTACAACGCAGTAGAGTGGCTAACTAATACAAAGCTACGTGTGCTCAAGGTGTCCGAATTAAAAATCGGAAGATCATTTTGGAAAATGATGGCAGCCATGTGGAAATCCGAGATGGCTGTTATTACACCATATCTATTGTGAAATAATCGTCGTGTTCAAACAATAAAATATTGGTGTCTCGGCAGGAATTGTGTTGGTATATTGTGTGGTTATTGAAATATTGAATGAAATAGGCTTCAGATGGCGACCATATTGAAATTCAAGATGGTCGACTCGGTCAAATGACCGTTATCGTTTGCCTAACTTTGATATCGCACTTTCCATCAATATTTTGACAAATGACCCAAAGAATAAGTCCCAAGCAGAAGAAATAGTACAGGATTGCTAACGCGATATGAGATCCTGGCGGCCATTTTGAAAAATGGGCGCTGTGACCCACATAGGAAAAATTCGCGATGGCTCCATATCCAGAAATGCTCTCTACCCATCGATGTACACCTGTGCCAATTTTTTTGCTTTTATGAGAAAAGGCACAATCCGATGGAAAATCTACACATATTGACAAGACTAATGTAATAATTGTTTTTAAAGATAACAATATCTGTCAGTTTTAAGATGTTTTTTGTGAAGGTTAATCTGGTTGATGAGCATAGCGGTGAGCTGGTTAGGGCAATCCCGCTCTCTAAGATGAAGGTAAAAAAGGTCGTTTTTGCTCAATAAATCAGTTCACATAATGAATTCAACAAAATCCGCTTGAAGCGCACAAAAACATATATATCCGCACCAAATTATAGTAAAAATATTAATTGTCATCTATCTAATTTGCATAATAATAGGACAAACATCTGTCGCGCTGTTTAAACAACATTGACTGGTTTTTCAGATGGCGAATTAATTTTAGGACATGATTCAACCGATAAATTAATGCGCCTGAAGTTTTGAAGAATTAAAAGTTATTGAGCAAAAACCACCCTTTTTACCTCCATCTTAGAGAGCGAGATCGCCCTAACCTGGTGAGTGGACTTTCGTCGTCGGGAGAAGGCGAACCTCTTTCCCATGCATTGCAAGCGTCAGATCCCACATTCAATATTTAGCCGATATTTAGTCCATAAAATAAATTTCAGTACCGGTATGTATTATTCAATAAAAATATATTTTGGCAGGTTTGGGTCACGCACGATGGAGTTTTATGCTTGTAAAATCACAAATCCTATATTTAATTCAACCTCAGGTGAAAAAATCGATCAATATATTCAACGTGTTTTTTATATCACCGTGGTACAAGGCGATAAACAAATTCTGTTTCATTTCATCAAAGCATAAAAACCTATGTGAAACAGCTTCAATAGATGTGAAGAGCTCGAAAAGCCGGTTTTATAAAGGTCAGCAGAAGCACAGAGTCATGAATACTCCCTGAACCATGAACAATATATGTATGTAGGTTAGAGGTAAAAGACGTGAGCGGTGTGTCAGTATTTCATGTTCGACGTGAACACCTCACTGAAGAACTGCTTTCAGATACACATATATACCACTGGGTCAGGATCTCGAATAACGCTCTGCTACATAAACGGAGATTTATATACATGTAAGTCATCCATACAGCAGAGTTTTGAGTTTGCGGTTAACAGTTTAAACTGTGAATAATTCACTGGTATGTTAATACTTATCTTGACCTACCGAAAGAAGATTTTGCCAGTTAGACCTGCCGCCGCGCGATGTGTGTAAGCCACAGGGCGCTTTGACTCGAGAGTATATGCCACCATATTTTGTATGGCGGCACTCTCGACTCCATGCAAGCAGCCTCTGGTGAAAGCGTATCTTTCTGATCACTGATGTCAGGCAGGTAAACGTGAAACCAGACGGCGAAATGTCTCTCATTTCTCGATTTCTCTTAATATATTAGGGGAACGATTGAATATTTCATGTCCCCCGCAGTCTCATGTACCCACAATCTCATGTCCCCCACAATCGTCCGTCCCCTTTACATGCTAATGGTTGGGGACAGCCACAAACCCGCAAAACAAGAGATTGGGGGGGCGGGGGGGTGGTATTAAGGTGAAGTGTCGAAATATGGGGTCTCTATATATAACCCCATGCTTTATATAAATAAACATCTTTATATAAAGCATGGGGTTATATATAGAGACCCCATATTTCGACACTTCACCCTAAAACCACTCCCCCCCCCCCCCCCCACCCCAAATCTCTTGTTTTGCGGGCCTGTGGGGACAGCCGAGTCTAAAAGACAGTTCGGGTAATGTGTTCCCCGTGCGCTGAAATTAAGGTTATTGTCACTGTGACCCAAAAACCAAGAGAGACGATATGTCACGTACATGTATCAAAACTGCGGTCAAAAGGTGAAAGGTCAGTGTGACACCATTATCAGGAGATCATTAAGATGATTTTTCGGATGTCGCGTTTCAAAATTGAGGCAAAAAGGTGCCCAAAATCCAGGATTTTTGTTTGGAAGGAGTGGCAAATGTAGATGGAGACGATATGTCAGGTATCAAACTGAACGTCTAGAGGTTAAAGGTCAAAATCACTGTGACCCAAAAATCAGGAAAGTGGATTCGTTAGTGTGAGGTGTTACTGAATTATTTGATAATGTACTTTCAATTCACCAAAGGTTGCATGTTTTATCTGAAAGTTTATCTCCAAGAATGTTCACAATATTTATGCTCCACGTAAAAGGAGAACAGATGAGTCAAGATTGGAGTTGATCTAGGCCACAGCATGACAGATTCATACTCGAAATAAGGACCGGTATAGTGTGACATACACGAAATAAAGATAACTGAGGCTGTTAAGAACATGTAAACTAACGTTTAAGTTGTAATCATAGAAACTAATAATTAAAGTAAAAGTTTTAAATATATGTAGTCTTTGGAATGGAACTAAACTCCAACAATGAATAAAACGCGACCTTGATTTTGATATTGCATACACTAGGCACGTTTATTACTAGCCTGTATATGTAGTATAACAGAGATGACACAGCAGAGTTCGTGTTACAGCTTAAAGAACAACTGCAAGGAGATCGGTGTATTGAAATCGGAATGACAACAATATATCATAGTTCCGGAGAAATAACCGGTAGAGCTCGGGGATACTGCTGTGAAACGTGTTAGAAAATAATTACACTCCACGATGAAAAAAATATGTTGTGTACGCTTTTTAAAACTACCCTACCAGTAATATTGGAAAACTGTGTCTATTGTTCGAAAAAGGAAGACGAAATATAAATTACGCCGCTTGCATCTTGGATCATAAACATTGTGGTGAGTGTTACCTTGTTTCTATACTTGTCCTACACAACCAACTCCTCACCATATCAACTAAAGTTACGCCTTCTTCGTAGTACCACATGATTCCTGGCAGACATTGAACAGCATGCTGCACATTATAATTAATCGGTTATAAAACGGTTTCTCTCAGATACTGAACAGTATACGACTTAGTATGAACCACAGGCCCTCAAACAAGAGTTTTCGGGGGTGAGGACGGTGGTATTACGGTAAAGTGTCGAAATATGGGGTCTCTATATATAACCCCATGCTTTATATAAAAATACACCAAGGTCTGAAACGCACTTTGGGTCAAACGAGAAATAAACGGTTTACCTCTAAACAAAATACATCAGCGTATTCTACAATTGTCACTCTATATATTCCCGTCGTCAAATTAGTAAATTTGTGCAATTTTATACCTTTGCCGGGCGATTCAAATCCAACCTGACTGCCCATTCAACCCGGCACAGCGAGATGATCGCTCACTTCTTTCTCAATTCTGATTTGCGCGGCAAAGGTATAAAATTGCACAAATTTACTAATTTGACGACGGGTATAGAGTGACAATTGTAGAATATGCTGATGTATTTTGTTTGGAGGTAAACCGTTTATTTCTCGTTTCACCCAAAGTGCTTTTCTGACCTTGGTGTATTTTTATATAAAGGATGGGGTTATATATAGAGACCCCATATTTCGACGCTTCACCGTAATACCACCGTTCACACCCCCACCCCCCAAAAACTCTTGTTTTGAGGGCCTGTGATATGTACATGTAATCAATTATCACACGGCTCCTCGCAGATACTGAACAGAATACTCCTCAGCATGTAATCAATTATCACACGGTTCCTCGCAGATACTGAACAGTATACGACTCGGTATGTGCATGTAATCAATTACCACACGGTTCCTCGCAGATACTGAACAGAATACTGCTCAGTATGTAATCAATTATCACACGGCTCCTCGCAGATACTGAACAGAATACTGCTCAGTATGTAATCAATTATCACACGGCTCCTCGCAGATACTGAACAGAATACGACTCGGTATGTGCATGTAATCAATTACCACACGGTTCCTCGCAGATACTGAACAGAATACTGCTCAGTATGTAATCAATTATCACACGGCTCCTCGCAGATACTGAACAGAATACTGCTCAGTATGTAATCAGTTATCACACGGCTCCTCGCAGACACGGAACAGTATACTTTATACTGTGTAATTAGTTGCCACAGTTACCACGCAATATTGAACAGTATACTGTACGATATGTATTCATTTACCACACAGCTCCTCCCAGACACTGAACAGTATACTGCTCAGTATGTACAGGCCTTGCATTTTGACTTGGCTGATTAACCATTTAACCTTAAATCAGTATAAAAATATATAATGTAAAAAAGTATTTCTCGAAATGACATGCTGAGATTGCATTCGCAACTGTTTGGCCTATTCCGTCGAAGCCATAGTACCTCGCGCATTAATGGTGTAGGGATTTTACGGCTCTCAGCTGTAAACCGTGATCCGCCGCACCTGAGACACACCACATGCTATAGTATGTGCTTCCGCTCACATTGCTCTTGTTGTATTTCTCCCTTATCAGACGATAAAATATATATCCAAATGAAAGGGGTATTGCCTTGAATCTACCCCTGAAGAACCTCTTCTAATTTGAGGTGTTTCTCCTGGTTTTGCGTCTAAAACTGCGTCATACAGCTGACAGGCATTGTTCGGAGTTTCCGCGTGATGCTGTGCTTTCAACTTGGATGCCAATATGGAGTCATAGCAGTGTACGTAGGACGCGGTACTAATGTCCTACATTATCCGAGGCCGTGTCGAGTGGCTGAGATTGCTGAGCTCTTCAACTTTCTTCCCTCGTGAATTCTATCAATGACGTCACTCCCTTCTGCACATGCGGGGGCTATTTTTAGCTCGACTCTCCAGCTCAGTTCCGCCGTGGGCAGTACCAGTTATCGGGCACCCAGCGTGAACAAGAATTTGGCGTTGAAATATGATTTATTCAAGTTTTGTGCATGTTCTGTCGTGAAAGATGATACGATCATTGTTCAATTTCTATACGTATTTACCTCACAGTGAGTTCGGGAAGACAAGTGGGGTGGTCGAATTTCGTACCCCTGCTACAACACGAGAAGTTTGATGAAAACAAAAATGCTAACATTAAATTTTTGGAGTTTCTCCGATACCTATAATTCTATATTTTGCAGAACAATTAGAAATGATCCCCCTTTTGTTCTGGCATCTTATTGCCTTGTCATCACGAGCACAACAAGTGCGCACGAGATGCGTGTCCGATAACTCATCTGTCCGATAACTAATCCGACAGCCGTATCACACGGGTCTTCACAGATAATGAACAGTAAACAGCACAGTATGTAATCAGTGATAAAACCGCTCTTAACAGATAATGAACAGTGTACTGCACTGTATGTAATTCTTGACCACACAGCTTCTCTCAGATATTGGACAGTCTAATGTAATGTATGTAATCTTCGACTACACGGATCCTCGCTGATACTGAACAGTAAATTGTACAGTATGTAATCAGTGACCGCCCAGCTTCTCGTAGATACTGAAAAAAGTACTGCGGTGTTTAATAGTAAGTCTCCTCGCAGAGAAACTGAACAATATACTCTACGTTATGTAATCAGTGAGTTCACGGCTCTCAGCAGATACTGAACAGTATAATAAATGACCGGACGACTTCTCACAGATACTGAACGATATACAGCTCAGTAAGTAATCAGTTACCGCCCGGCTCTTCGCAGGTACTTGACAGAATACCGTACCGTACAGTGTACATCAGTTCCACACAGCCCCTCCCGGATACTAGACAGCGTGACACAACATGGAACGACATCACACAGATACTGAACAGCGTGATCAACGACCACACAATTCCTCTCAGATACTGAACAGTATACTGTAGGGTATGTAATCTGTGACCACATGAGTAGTATATAGCCGTGATTTCGAACCACATTGGCCACACTGCGCATGCGCGATTGTGGCAATTTTGCGGCGTGCGCAGGGAGGTGTGTGGAGGTGTTCTGCGCAAGTATGACGTCACTTCCGAACCGGGTAAATGGGGCGTGACCTTGGGGACATGTATTCCTCCTTGGTGATGAGGTCTGGCGGTGAGGTGGTCTGCCTCCGCGGACCGAAAGTAGTCCCAAATACGTGGGTTTTCGTGAGAATGTTCGGCAACCTACAGGGACCGCTGGTGGACCGATTGGGTCGAGTGAGCTATCAATATGAAGCATACGTGAGGGAGTATCCAACGGGCTGGGTGTGACGTGGAACTGACGTCATTCTGCGCATGCGCACTAGAGAAAGACTATGGAAATAGAAGTTTTGGGGTCTAGGTGGGCCACTAATGGACCGATTGGATCGAGTGAGGTGAAGCATTCGTGAGGGAGCATCCACCTGGACTAGTGTGTCGTTCGTTTTCAACATTCTGCGCATGCACAAACAGGGAGTTGTGGGAAAAGGGTATGGAAATAGACGTTCTGGGGTCTAGGTGAGCCCTAATGATCCGATGGTGTCGTATGGGGTCTTATTTTGAAGCTCTCGTGAGGGAGCATCCGCCTGACTAATGTTTCGTTCGTTTTCAACATTCTGCGCATGCGCAGACAGGGAATTGTAGGAAAAGGGTATGGAAATAGACGTTTTGAGGTCTAGGTAGGTCACTAATGGTCCGATGGAGTCGAGTGAGGTATCAATGTGAAGCATACGTGAGGGAGCATCCGCCTGGACTAGTGTGTCGTTCGTTTTCAACATTCTGCTGCGCAGGTCCGGATAGGCCTGTATATAGCCCCATATAGCTCCATACTGCCTATGGGGGAGGGGTGGTCAATTCTTTTTGTGGGTTTTACTATGGGTTGTGGGGTCTCGTTTTTCTTGTCTCGTCAAGAAAATCACAATGGGAAGGGTCCCGGAGCGAAACGGTGAAATTTTTCGAAAAGTACCGGGTAGGCCTGTATATAGCCCTGTATAGCTCCATACTGGCTATGGGTGGAAGGGATGATCAATTGTTTTTGTGGGTTTTACTATGGGTTGTGGGGTCTCGTATTTCTCGTCTCACCAAGAAAATCACAATGGGAAGGGTCTCGTAGCGAAACGGTGAAATTTTTCGAAAAGTACTGGGTAGGCCCATATAGCTCCATACTGGCTATGGGGGGAAGGGATGGTCAATTTTTTTTGTGGGTTTTACTATGGGTTGTTTTTAAGTGCAAGTCTCCTCAATCTGCGCATGCGCGGTTAGCTGTAGTAAGCAAAGTGGGCATTTTGGGGCAGTGCAGGAAGGTATTTGGTGTAGGGCGGGATCATCCTTGGTCCGAATGCGTCGTGTCATCTTGTAGTTCTCGTGGTGGAGACCACGATTTGAGGGATGTTTACGTCATCTATGACGTCATTGATGACGTCATCAGTAGAAGTAATCGTGTGTGAGTGTGTGTGCGTGTTTGTGTCTTGGTGTGTGTGTGTGTGTGTGTGTGTGTGTATGCTTGTATGTACACGTGTGTGTGTATGCGTCTGCGTGTATGAGTGTGTGTCGCCGTATGCAGGCGCACGCTCCTGTGGAGCACCCTGTACCCTAGGATGTTCACGAATGTTCCACCATCCCGGACTTCTATCAGAGCCCAGGTCCAGAAGCTTTCATGTCCTGCATGTGAATAGTCAGTCATATTGTGTGTGTGTGTGTGTATGCATGTGTGTTTGTGTATGCATCTGTGTGTGCGTGTGTGTGTGTGTGCGTGTGTGTATGCGTGCGTGTGCGTGTACGCGCGTGTGTGTGTATGCTTCTGTGTGTATTTGTGTGTGCGTGCGTCTGTATGTGTGTGTGCGTGTGCGTGCGTGTATGTGTGTGTGTATGCATGTGTGTGTCGCCGTGTGCAGGCGCACGCTCCTGTGGTGCACCCTGTACCCTATAGCCCGTAGGGCATAGGGTACGCCACCAAGCACAGAATACATGTACTCTGCGCATGTCCATGTATTCTGTGCATATCCATGCACATGTACTATGTGCCTGTACATGTAATCTGTTCATGTACATATGCTGTCAATATACATGTTCCTTCTCCATCTACATGTACTCTGTGCATGTCATTCTACATGTACTCTGTTCACGTCCATGTACATACTCTCTGACCATGTCGCTATATAGGTGGAATATTGCTAAATGCGACGCTAACCCTTAATGTAGACCGGTGAGAGAACAACAACAACAAGGATGACAGATCAATCATTTTATTTTCCCCTTCAGTACATCATACCCACGCTGGGGGAGCCGCGTTGGGTATGTTTACAATTCGAGAAGACTCTTGTCCAATCAGAGGCCACCATTTGCATCTGTCATATTCGTTCCTGCCCGTTAGATGTATTCTTGTCCAATCAGAAGTCTCCATTTCAGAAAGTTCCCTCTTCGGCCATGTTCGCTCTGAACCGTTGGTTCTAATCGTCATCGGGCAGGCCAGGATAACGTTGAGGCAACATATCCTCAGATAATTGTTTGCGCATTCTGAGGATCTATCAGTGCATGGGTGAATACATTCACCCGATGGGAAGATTCCGTAATTTGGTTACGAAAAACGTGACATTGGTCACACTCTCTACGACCCATAGCGTGTTGGGACGCTGTTTATAGGCCCATTCCAAGACATTCAATTGATCCACTTGGTCCAGCATCGTTTCCAGCGACGCCCAGTTGATGATGGTAAACGGTTGGTCGTACACTAGGTTGTTACTGCTCAGGTAAAAGTATCGGACTTGGTCTGTGTCCTCATGCTGCAGCACATAACCAAACGCCAGATTTAATTTGAAGGACGTAGCTTGGTCATTGAAGATGGATTCCACGTAGCTGCGTAGACGGGCGAAATATCTTGAATAAGGCGATGACGGTGGAAGCAGTGCCGTATCATGGGCCAATGGCGCCGATAGATGTCACTCACTGGATGAGCGTCCTGTACGAGATCGCTAGGAACATCCACCGCATCTTCCAGAAAACGTTCGTTGTTTTCAGGCGTATGACTGGGAACAGTAATGCTAGGGACCGGCTGGATATCTAGACTCTTCTGAACTGTGGGTATAGGCAGGCTCTCCGTGATGGCATGTACAAGAACCCGGATGTACTCGGATGTCAAAAGTCCCGGGATGTAAATGTGCCCGGATGTTCAATTCACTTTGCCCACTGGAAAATCTCTTCTCTCCTCGTGCAAAGATCACACCCGGCCAAGGGTACACCTTCAAAGCACGTCAGGCATCGCTGGCGATGGTAGCGGAGATCTCCGGGCTCTCCCCTGGTTGAGGTGTAACCCACACTGAAGAAATCATCTATCATTTCCATAGTTATGGGCGGGTATCTTTTGGTAACTCTTTTGGGGAGTCGAGCGGGAACCGGCACCTTTTCGTCAATCGTCAACGATTGCTCGTCTGCCTTGGAATTGGCTGGCTTTTCCATTTGATCGGGTCTGGTACAGGTTGTGAGAAATGTACACCTAACATGCGTGTTTCCGTATTTATAGTTAGAGGGGAGGTGACCGTCCTATCGACCAATCAGAAGCCATCATTTCAGAAAGTTTAATTTTCGTTCAGTGTAACCTAAACGTCTTCGGGCAATCCATGATACTGAAGCTTGAAGCTCTTACTTCTCTAATTCAACACTGGGATCAATCCCCATTGGCTCTTCAATTCGCGGCGGCGAATCGACCTACATGGGTTCTTCTATTCTCAGATGCATTCCCATAGAAACTGAAATATCCGGTCTCGAGAGTGGCGAGCGTGATCCGTGTATGACATTTCGGTGACGTCTCAATTGACTGGGATGATTAAAGACTATATCACAATCCGCACATGTATGCATGGGTACTTCGTGGCGTGCACATGTGTGACAACGCAAACTGTCCAGGCGATGAAAGCGCGCCGAGCAAGTTGTGCAAGAGGACAGATCGGCTGTGGATCTGGAAATGATGAATGCCGTGAAAATTCTGGCTCTAATAGGCCAACATAGGAGTACCCGGATGTTCTACAGTCCCCGGATGCTTCACAATCCCCGGATGTACAAGAACCCGGATGTACCCGGATGTGAAAGTCCTGGATGTGAAAGTGCCCGGATGTTCACGAATGTTCCACCATCCCGAACTTCTATCAGGCCCAGGTCCAGAAGCTCTCATGTCCTGCATGTGAATAGCCAGTCATATTGTGTGTGTGGGTATGCATGTGTGCATCTGTGTGTATGCATCTTGGTGTGCGTGTGTGTGTGTGTACGTGTGTATGTATGTGGATGCGTCTGTGTGTATGTGTCTGTGTGTATGTGTGCGTATGCGTCTGTGCGTATACGTCTGTGTGTGTGTTAGCTTGCGTGTGTGTACCCGTGTGTGTGTGTACGTGTGTGTATGCGTGTGTGTGTGTATGTATGCAACCACCACCACCACCACCGGGCGTTGACGCCCGTCAACGCCACCAACACCACCACCCCCACACACCACCACCACCACCACACACCACCACAAACCACCACCACACACCACCACACACCACCATCACAAGCCACCACCACCACCATCACCACCACCGGTCATTGATACCCGTCAACGCCATCACCACCACCACCACACACCACCACCACCACCGGGCACACATACCTGGTGCACCAACACCCTGGTGTACCCTATGCCCTACGGGCTATAGGGTACTGGGTGCACACACACACAGACGTATACACACAGACGCATACACACACATACACACAGACACATACACATAGACGCATACACATACATACACACGTACACACATACACACACGCACACACAGATGTATACACACAGACGCACACATGAATACCCATACACATAATATGACTGGCTATTTACATGCAGGACATGAGAGCTTCTGGAACTGGGCCTGATAGAAATCCGGGATGGTGGAACATTCGTGAACATCCGGTCACTTTTACATCCGGGACTTTTACATCCGGGTACATCCGAGTTCTTGTACATCCGGGGATTGTGGAGCATCCGGGGACTGTAGAACATCCGGGTGCTCCTATGTTGGCCTATA
Organism: Hanleya hanleyi; assembly: GCA_036873755.1. Taxonomy (NCBI): domain Eukaryota; kingdom Metazoa; phylum Mollusca; class Polyplacophora; order Lepidopleurida; family Hanleyidae; genus Hanleya; species Hanleya hanleyi. The sequence goes on along the minus strand of JAVTVY010026641.1, from coordinate 17,659 downwards.
AGAGCCAGAATTTTTACGGCATTTATCATTTCCAGATCCACAGCCGATATGTTCTCTTGTACAACTTGCTCGAAGCGCTTTCATCGCCTGGACAGTTTGCGTTGTCACACACGTGCACGCCACGAAGTACCCATGCATACATGTGCGGATTGTGATATAGTCTTTAAGCATCCTAGTCAATTGAGACGTCACCGAAATGTCGTACACGGATCACGCTCGCCACTCTCGAGACCGGATATTTCAGTTTCTATGGGAATGCATCTGAGAATAGAAGAACCCATGGAGGTCGATTCGCCGCCGCGAATTGAAGAGCCGATGGGGATTGATCCCAGTGTTGAATGAGAGAAGTAAGAGCTTCAAGCTTCAGTATCATGGATCGCCCGTTTAGGTTACACTGAACGAAGATTAAACTCTCTGAAATGATGGCTTCTGATTGGTCGATAGGACGGTCACCTCCCCTCTAAGTATAAATACGGAAACACGCTTGTTAGATGTACATTTCTTACAACCTGTACCAGACCCGATCAAATGGAAAAGCCAGCCAATTCCAAGGCAGACGAGCAATCGTTGGAGATTGACGAAAAGGTACCGGTTCCCGCTCGACTCCCCAAAAGAGTTACCAAAAGATACCCGCCCATAACTATGGAAATGATAGATGATTTCTTCAGTGTAGGTTACAGCTCAACCAGGGGAGAGACCGGAGATCTCCGCTACCATCGCCAGCGGTGCCTGGCCTGCCTTGAAGGTGTACCCTTGGCCGGGTGTGATCTTTGCACGAGGAGAGAGGAGATTTTCCAGTGGCCAAAATGAGCTGAACATCCGAGCACATTTACATCCCGGGACTTTTTACATCTGGGTACATCCGGGTTCTTGTACATCCGGGTTCTTGTCGCTGATGTCCGTGCCTACATCCGGGTACTTCTATGTTGGGCTATAAGAGCCAGAATTTTTACGGCATTCATCATTTCCAGATCCACAGCCGACATGTTATCTTGCACAACTTGCCAGAAGCCATTTACTCGTCCAGAAGATTTGCGACGGCACGAGTCCTCCATTCACAACGGCGCACGGTATACTTGTATAACCTGCGCACGGTCATTTAATCGGGAAGATGCTTTACTGCGCCATGAGAGGGCACTCCACGAGGGCGCGAAGGTACAATGTAACGATTGCGGTCGACTCTTCAAACGATCCAATCGGTTAAAACGGCATCAGCGTTCGATTCATGGTCCGTCACCACGATATGAGCGACAACTTCCCACTAAAGAGGCACCCAGGAGGGTCGGACCTAGTGAAGATGAGCCCGGGGAGACGAATGCCACTGGTGATGCGATCACGGAGAGCCCGCCTATACCCACAGTTCAGAAGAGCCTAGATATCCAGCCGGTCCCTAGCATTACTGTTCCCAGTCATACGCCTGAAAACAACGAACACTTTCTGGAAGATGCGGTGGATGTTCCTAGCGATCTCGTACAGGACGCTCATACAGTGAGTGACATCTATATGACTCGAATAACTGGGTCAAATTTATAAAAACTTTACTCGACCAGCTAAACCTATCCCATATCTGGGAAAACATGGGATGTCGAAATCAAAAGAAATCTCTAGTCTTTGCCAAAGAACAGCTAAAGAAAATCTTCATTGAGATTTGGCAAGGGGAGCTAGATAACTCTAGCAAACTGGAAGTATACAAACAAATTAAAAATAGTTATACAGCGGAAATGAACATACTCACCATCCCTAACAAGAAACACCGTGCTGCCATGGTTCAATTGCGCATTAGTGCACACAGGTTAAACATTGAACGTGGAAGATACCTAAAAGATTCAGTTGGAGCAAGACTGTGTAAAGAATGTCAGGTAATTGACAGTGAAGAACACTTCCTGTTAAACTGTCTCAAATTCAACGGAGAAAGGGGTGCACTAATGTCTACTGTAAACCCCTATATAGATTGTCTTTTAAGCAGGCCTACAGATCACGAGTTATTCCTGTTCCTGCTGTCTGGTAGAAATCCTGTGATAACTAAAGAAGTAGCCAGATATTCTTATATATGTTTTAATGCACAGCAGTCTTAGCCCATGTATAGCCTAACCTGACATCACAAGTATAACCCAAGGCACCCACGAGAACGCTAAATCATCAGTGATGTATTCAAATGTATTTTGTTGTCTTTGTTTGATATTGTCTGTGATATTGTCTGTGATGTTTTCACATTGTTTTTATGTTTCTTGTATGATGTTTCTTTTAATGTCCTATTGTTTTAGTGTCTTAATTGTTCTGTCTTAATGTACTCATGTTATATTTGTTTTAATGTATGTCTTAATGTATATGCATTTTAGTCCTATGGACAAAACTGAGCAATAAATCTATCTATCTATCGGCGCCATTGGCCCATGATACGGCACTTTTTCCACCATCATCGCCCTATTCAAGATATCTACAATTTCCGATTGACCGACCTCGCCCGTCTACGCAGCTACGTGGAAGCCATCTTCAATGACCAAGCTACGTCCTTCGAATTAAATCTGGCGTTTGGTTATGTGCTGCAGCATAAGGAGACAGACCTTTTCCGATACTTTTACTCGAGCAGTAACAACCTAGTGTACGACCAACCGTTTACCATCATCAACCGGGCGTCGCTGGAAACGATGCTGAACCAAGTGGACCAATTGGATGTCTTGGATTGGGCCTATAACCAGCGCCCCAACACCCAATGGGTCGTAGCGAGGGTGACCAATGTCACGTTTTTCGTGACCAAATTACGGAATCTTCCCATCGGTTGAATGTATTCACCCATGCACTGATAGATACTCAGAATGCACAAACAATTATCTGAGGATATGTTGCCTCAACTTTATCCGGGCCTGCCCGATGACGATAAGAACAAACGGTTCAGAGCGAACATGGCCGAAGAGGGAACTTTCTGAAATGGAGACTTCTGATTGGACAAGAATACATCTAACGAACAGGAACGAATATGACAGATGCAAATGGTGGCCCCTGATTGGACAAGAGTCTTCTCGAATTGCAAACATACCCAACGCGGCTCTTCCAGCGTGGGTATGATGTACTGGAGGGGAAAATAAAATGATTGACCTGTCATCCTTGTTGTTGTTGTTCTCTCACCGGTCTACATGCGACATTGTACAGAGTACATGCTCATTGAGAGAAAGGGAGAGAATTAAGGGTTAGCGTCGCATTCCGCAATATTCCAGCTATATAGCGACATGGACAGAGAGTATGTACATGAACGTGAACAGAGTACATGTAGAATGACATGCACAGAGTACATGTAGATGGGCAAGGAACATGTATATTGACAGCATATGTACATGAACAGATTACATGTACAGGCACATAGTACATGTGCATGAATATGCACAGAATACATGGACATGCGCAGAGTACATGTATTCTGTGCTTGGTGGCGTACTCTATACCCTACGGGCTATAGAGTACAGGGTGCACCACAGGAACGTGCGCCTGCACACGGCGACACACACATGCATACACACACACATCACACACACACACGCACACACACATACAGATGCACACACACACACACACACGCATACACACAGACGCAAACACACACGCGCGTACACACGCGCACGCATACACACACGCACACACACACACACAGACGCACAAACACACACACACACGCACACATACACACACACACACACACACTCACACACAGATGCACACACAAACACACATGCATACACCCACACACAATATGATTGACTATTCACATGCAGGACGTGAGAGCTTCTGGACCTGGGCCTGATAGAAGTCCGGGATGGTGGAACATTTGTGAACATCCTAGGGTACAGGGTGCACCACAGGAGCGTGCGCCTGCATACGGCGACACACACACACGCACACACACTCACACACGATTACTTCTACTGATGAACATCCCTCAAATCGTGGTCTCCACCACGGGAACCACAAAATGACACGACGCATTCGGACCAAGGATGATCCCTCTCTACACCAAATACCTTCCTGCACTACCCCAAAATGGCCATTATACTTACTACAACCAACTGCGCATGCGTAGATTGACGCGACTTGCACTTAAAAACACACCATTCTGACTCTACCCAACATAAGCTTCACTTTGACACCTTCCACGACCAATTCTGACCCATCTCTACCCCAAAAACACCCCGACACACCCCCAAAATGCCTGCTTTCTATACTACGGTCAGACTGCGCATGCGCAGTATATTGAAAACGGACGAACCATTAGACCAGTCGGATGCTCCTCCACGAGAGCTTCAAAATAAGACCTCATACGACACCATAGGATCATTAGGGGCTCACCTAGAACCCCAAACGTCCACCCAGTATGGACCTATCCCCCTCCCACATAGCCAGTATGGGACTATATGACCCTATATACAGACCTACCCGGTACTTTTCAAAAAAATTCACCGTTTTACTCCGAGATCCTTCCCATTGTGATTTTCTTGGCGAGACGAGAAAAACGAGACCCCACAACCCATAGTAAATCCCACAAAAAAAATTGACCACCCCTCCCCCACCCATAGCCAGTATGGGGATGGGCCTATATACAGATCCACCCGATACTTTTCGAAAAATTTCACCGTTTCGCTTCGAGACCCTTCCCATCGTGTTCTAAATGACGATACGTGAAAAACAAGTCCAAACAACCCATATCACAATGAACCTGTTTGAATTTCCCAGGATGGACCTATACCCCCATATAGCCAGTATGGGTCTATATGGGCCTACCCAGGCGTCGGTGAACTTTTTCGAAAAATTTCACCGTTTCACTCCGGGACCCTTCCCATCATGTTCTAAGTGACGAGACGTGAAAAACAAGACCAAACAACCCATATCACAATGAACGTGTGTGAATTTCCCAGGATGGACCTATACTCTCATATAGCCAGTATGAGACTATATGGGCCTACCCAGGCCTCGGTGAACTTTTTCCAAAAATTTCACCGTTTCGCTTCGAGACCCTTCCCATCGTGTTCTAAATGACGAGACGTGAAAAACAAGTTCAAACAACCCATATCACAATGAGCGTGTGTGAATTTCCCAGGATGGACCTATACCCCCATATAGCCAGCATGGGACTACATGGGCCTACCCGGTACTTTTTCCAAAAATTTCACCGTTTCGATCCGGGACCCTTCCCATCATGTTCTAAATGACGAGACAAGAAAAACGAGACCCTACAACCCATAGTAAAACCCACAAAAATTGTTTACCATCCCTCCCCCCCCCCCCGGCCTCCATAGCCAGTATGAAGCTATATGGGGCTATATACAGGCCTACCCGGTACTTTTCGAAAAAAAAATTACCGTTTCGCTCCGAGGCCCTTCCCATCATATGCTAAATGACGAGAAAACCGAGACCCCACAGCCCATAGTAAAACTCACAAAAAATTTGACCATCCCTTCCCCCCATAGCCAGTATGGAGCAATATGGGGTAATATACAGGCCTACCCGGTACTTTTCGAAAAATTTCACCGTTTCGCTCCGGGACCCTTCCCATTGTGATTTTCTTGGCGAGACGAGAAAAACGAGACCCCACAACCCATAGTAAAACCCACAAAAAATTGATCACCCCTCCCCCCATAGCCAGTATGGAGCTATACAGGCCTATCCGGACCTGCGCAGCAGAATGTTGAAAACGAACGACACACTAGTCCAGGCGGATACTTCACATTGATACCTCACTCGACTCCATCGGACCATTAGTGGCCTACCTAGGCCCCAAAACGTCTATTTCCATACCTTTTTCCCACAATTTCCTGTCTGCGCATGCGCAGAATGTTGAAAACGAACGACACACTAGTCCAGGTGGATGCTCCCTCACGAATGCTTCACATTGATACCTCACTCGATCCAATCGGCCCATTAGTGGCCCACCTAGACCCCAAAACGTCTATTTCCATACCCTTTCTCTACTGCGCATGCGCAGAATGGCGTCAGTTCCACGTCACACCCAGTCCGTTGGATACTCCCTCACGTATGCTTCATATTGATACCTCACTCGACCCAATCGGTCCACTAGCGGTCCCTACAGATTGCCGAACATTCTCACGAAACCCACGTATTTGGGACTACTTTCGGTCCGCGGAGGCAGACCGCCTCACCGCCAGACCTCATCACCAAGGAGGAATACATGCCCCCAAGGTCACGCCCCATTTATCCAGATCGGAAGTGACGTCATACTTGCGCAGAACACCTCCACTCACCTCCCTGCGCACGCCGCAAAATTGCCACACTCGCGCATGCGCAGTGTGGCCAATCACGGCTATATACTACTCACACGGCCCTTACAACTAAACATTGTTACGTCAGCTTTACCGTAACAGAAAGACGTGTGAAGTCAAGGATTAACAATCAAATATTTATTTACAATACTAAAATCATATACAATTTAAGTAAGGTTAATACAACAAATAAATGTGTGAAATATATTCTTAGTTACAATGCAGTCCGTAGTTACAGGCAAAGGTAAAATCCAGATAGTAACACAGTATAACAGACCCACATAAAAGCCAGTTTGAATTCCCTCCTGAATGACTGAGTGTTGCGCTATTTATACTCTAGCAGGCATTACAGATCATTCTGCCAATCAAGAAGCTTCTAGAATACACAGCATTAACTCATCATCTGACCTAGATACAATTTACAATAATCTTCCAGAACGCTCTAAGGTTGACCCACATAAGACGTAAACAAGCTTGCGTCAGCCTTAGATTCCAGAAACACCCACAATGTTTAATAATAGACTACAATACCATGACAACATGTATGCTGCACATTATGTAATCAGTTACTGGCCGCGTTTGATTTTGCTGATTAAATGTGTCCTTTGGGAAACGCATTAAATGTTTCTGACTAAACACATCAAGTGGTACCCCTTATGGGACAAGAGGACGTTGCTCCCACTACGCAGAACAGGCTTTTTATAGTGTACATTGTAAAATTTATACCTCTTGACCTCTCTTTTGGGCCAAACCACTTTTAGTCGGGAGGGGTGAAAGGTTGTTATGCAAAGAATGATACGTCTCCACGAGACTTAAAATACGCGAGTTTTCGATTCGTCTGGATCTTCGCGAATATCTGGCAATCTCCGGCAATGTTCGGTCATCTCCGGCAATGTACGGTGGGTAATCGAAGTTAATGCGTCCCGGTATAGCTTCTAGGTTATAATCCCCGTACATAGTCATACAGCGAGAGAAGGGGAATCCCACCTGGCCCCAGCTGGAGTTGAACCCGTACTGCGCGCTTCGGAAGCGAGCACGTTATCCAATGCGCCACGAGTCAGCCCACAGGTTCTCAAAACAAGAGTTTTGGGGGGGGTGTGGGCGGCGGTAAAAGTGTGAAGTGTCGAAATATGGGGTCTCTATACATAACCCCATGCTCTATATAAAAATACACCAAGGTATGAAACGCACTTTGGGTGAAACGAGAAATAAACGGTTTACCTCCAAACAAAATACATCAGCATATTCTACAATTGTCACTCTATATATTCCCCTCGTCTAATTAGTAAATTTGTACAATTTTATACCTTTGACGAGCGCTTCAAAATCCAACGTAACTGTCCATTCATCCCGGCACACTGAGATGATGGCCCGCTTCTTTCTCAAATCTGATTGGTAGGCTGATCAGTGTGTGATCTCTCTTGCCGGAGGCGTGTCACGACTGACCAATCAGAATTGAGAAAGAAGCCACGTGGAAGACGATGGCAGTGACTTTTGTTGAAAAGTTCTGATTGCGTATGCGTCGTTCATAGGCAGACATGTGGGGGATGTTTTGGGACTATTTGTCCGATTGGGCCGCGGGAGGTGTCATACTGAAGCACTCGTGGAGGAGCATCCGACTGGATGGGTGTGGCGTGAAACTGACGTCATTCTGCGCATGTTCAGTAGAAAAAGAGTATGGAAATAGAAGTTTTAAGGTTGAGATGGGTCAATATTATTCCGATTGGGTCGTTTGATGTGTTATAGCGAAGCACTCGTGGGGGAGCGTCCAACTGGATGGGTGTGAATATCGTCTATCTGTGCATGCGCAGTAGAAAAGGGCATTGGAATGGACGTTTTGGGGTTGAGATGAATCAATATTGGTCCGATTGTTCCGTGTCAGGTGTCATGGTCACTAGTGTGTCGTCCGTTTCCAACATTCTGCGCATGCCTAGGCAAGGAATTGCGGTGAAAATGCACTGGAATGGACGTCTTGGGATCGAGGTGAGCCTGTACTGAGTCGGGGCTGGTATCCATGTAAAGCGCTCCTCCAGGCCGATCAGATCATTATTGGTTGCATGTAAATCTTCCCCTCCCCCCCCCCCCACCCCCCCCAAAAAAAAACAGAAACAAGAACTTTAGCCCTAAAATATGGGAAACCTCTATCAACCAGGTCTAGGTGGGGTAATATCATCATTATCTGTATCAGTGGATTCACCGGCTTCTACCCACTCGGTCTCTCTGTACCCCTGTATGTCCTGGTGACGTCAGGACGCACGATGGTACCACCTGGACACGGGTGCACCCATTTACCTACAAAGTTGTATGGTCCAGGTGGCACTACCGTGCTTCGTGATGTCCCTTCCGCTGATGACGTCAATTCCGGCGATGTCGTCGCTCCCGGTCATGACGACACTTCCAGAGAAGACATCACAAGCTATAGTTACCGACGCTTCTTATGGTTTCAGGAGAAATCCTAGTTTTTGCCTCCACCCGGCTTATAACTTGACTCGATGTCCCCTCTCTAGGTAGGCATAGCAACCCCAGGTCCAATGTCAAGGTCCGTGACGTCATAGCACCTCCCACACGCCTCATCTTGTGGCACCTCTGATATACTAACAATCTAGGTAAACCAAGATGGTTAATCAGGGGAATATCATCTAAACGTAACCCTATGAAAACTTCGTGCGAAATGTTTGCCGATATTCTACGATATCCCATAATAATCCAATTACGACCATTTCTACATTTTCTCTCTGGCAATGATTGACGTTTACTTCACGGAGATTAACATCTTCGCACGGCACAATCTTTTGATATTTTCTATCCCTAACAAAGCCAGATTTTTCGACGGGAGTAAACTCTTTGATCTTTACGGTTTTCCATGCGCACTGTCTTGAAATGATGCCATATTTGGATACTGTTCCAGGATAATGTTTATATATTAGACCACGTGCTACCTTGTGTAATTACTGTGAATTTGAAGTTGTTTCAACAAGTTATCCACCTGATTGGCTAACAATAGTAGTTTCGAATTCGCACGGGATTTATATAGGACTGAATTCAGATATAATATTCCGTGATATTATATCTAAGTTTACTGAGATTGATATGCTAAGAGATTCACGTTTCTTATACTACTAGAGAGAAATACTACTAGGACTATGTGAGCAAACATACATCGTGTAGTATGTGCTGTGCCACACCGTGGATCACGGTTTACAGCTCAGAGTGACAAAATCCCTACAGCATTGATGCGCGAGGTCAGATGACTTCGACGGAATCGGCCGAGTGGTCGCGAATGTGTTTTCTCAATCGTAATCTCGTACCGCTCATACCAGAATATATTCTTCTAATATTGTGTTTATTGAGGGCAGTGTTTAGATCATAGGACTAGATAATTACCGTGCATAAATCAAACCCCGTTTAAAATCGGGGATAAGGACTTCAACCAAGCGCTGGAGGATGTTAATACCTCAAACGTCGATTTGATTTCTAGGACAAAACCGCCGGAAATTGACGGACTTCAAATAAACAAAATTAGAATTGTACTTCCTTATAGCAACCCATAACCTTTGAGAATGGGGTTTAATACTTATATATGAGTGCAGTTTGTTTTGTATATCTTCGAAACAGGATCAGAACTAGATTGCGCAGATTCGATTTCAATGAGTTTCGCGGTTTCTACGTCAATCGGGCATGGCATGGACAACCCCATGTGGGGACATTTCCAGTCCTGGATTTGTTAATTGTCAACTTAATTCGATTATTCGGAGTACTTGTGATTACTCCAGGCGCGTGTGACTCATTGACTCTTATTCAAGCTGACTTTTCTAATCGCTTCGAGGTCGTATAAAATCGTCAAGACAGTTGCTAGAGAATGTTCGCTTGCCTCGGCTGCCAGGCAATGTATAGAGACCATAATCTTATCATTTTTTAGACGGCATGCTCGAGAACATATTCACAAATAAAACATCTCGCTGCCGAATTTATCGCTCCGGTTTGACAGTTAGCATGTTATGTTTGAGATATCTTTCAATTTGCTTTCATATTTGTTCTCTATTTCAATATGTAGACATGAAGATGGGACAAGCTCAATTGGGAACGATGTCAACTATGATAACCTTCAAGTGTCTGATCCTTATCGCCTTCACATTTGGACTCCACATCTGCAATTCTCTCCCTAATAACGACACACTCCAGCCAGTTATCGAGACAACACTCGGTAAAATCCGAGGAATGCGAAGCTTTGTGACCAATCAAATGACACCAGTGGACAAGTTCCTTGGGATCCCGTATGCTCAACCGCCATTGGCTGAGAGACGCTTCAAACCCCCGATGATGACCAGTCCATGGCCAGGTGTTAAAGACACCATGGAACACTCAAACGCCTGCTACCAGACTTTCCAGGTGACTGGATTTCGTGGATATGACACGTTTATCCCTACAGTTCCCGCTAGTGAAGACTGTTTGTACCTGAACATCTGGGTTCCTAAGAATATTTCGAAAGCCTTGACGAACTTACCAGTCCTGGTGTGGATTCATGGGGGATCTTTCCTAGTTGGGACGGCGAATTTAGATTTTTACGATGGCGCCTTATTGGCTGCAATCCAGAACGTCATTGTAGTCTCCATGAACTATCGAGTCGGACCATTCGGGTTCTTGTATCTCGGCTCTCCAAGCGCCCCGGGGAATATGGGGCTCATGGACCAACAACTCGCGTTGAAGTGGATTTTCCAAAATATTCAAAGTTTTGGTGGAGATCCCAGAAAAATCTCCATCTTTGGAGAGAGCGCTGGCTCAGCTAGCGTGAGTTACCATCTTCTCTCTCCTGAGTCCTGGGATTATTTCAGTTCCGCAATTATGGAGAGCGGAACAGCATTGTCTCCCTGGGCATTCCGATCACCCAGTGACAGCACGGATCTATCCAAGGCGTATGCAAAGGCCGTACAATGCAGTGCTGACAAAATCGATGAAGTCGTGAAATGTCTGATGAAGAAATCCACAGCAGACCTACTCAACCAACAGACAGCTAGCATATTCTTTACTCCAACCGTAGACGGAGAATTCATCGATAAACCACCGGATCAACTTCTCCGTGAAAAACGATTCAAACACTGCAATATTATGATAGGCTATAATACGGATGAACAGACGTGGTTTATGAACTTTTTTCAATCATCCAAGTTTGGGTACAATCAACAAGAACCATCGGTGTCCTTGGCTGAGTTGAAAGAGTACATTAATCGTGTGGCGCTGTCTAGAGTACCCCCTCTGTCGAATAGTTCCATCCTATTGGACAGCGCCATCTACGTTTACGTCGATTCGGTACCGGAGGAGATAAGGGGAAGTAACTATGATGTTCTGGATGACATCGTCGGAGACTACGATTTCAAATGCCCAGTGATTCATTTTGCGGAGGCATACGCAGCAGAAAATCTTGACGTTTACTTCTACCAGTTTGATCACCGGTCTCCGACAAATCCCTGGCCAGAATGGATGGGAGTTATGCACGGTTATGAGATAGAGTTTATTTTCGGGATGCCTCACAACGAAAGTTTAGGGTTTTCCCAGGCGGATATAGAAATCAGTGACGTCATGATGTCTTATTGGGTCAACTTCGCCTCTGAAGGGTAAGTAACTCACATCATATCACTTGATCAGTGCTCAATTACTGCCCAAATCAAAGTATGGTATACGGTTTTGGTCGTCGACAAATCATTGGTGATGTATTCTGAAATTAAAAATCATTTTGTACAAATGTATTCACTAATATATTGATTAATCGGCCGAATAATTACCATCAGGCATGATTACGTCAGTGTGACATCATCCGAACTGTCCAATAAAATTGATTCTGGTATTTACTAGTATGGTAGGTTTGTATGGTGGCCGAGTAGGGTCACATCTTCCATCCAATTTTCCCCCGTTTGTGAATTGAACGCTTTGCATCAAATGACCAGGTTCCGGTTCACTCAGTGACGTCATCATGATCAGGATCAAAACTGGCGCAGAAACGGTCAAAGAGCAAGCTCTACCATGTTCATAAAGTTAGACCGCGGTTCGCAGTTCGTTATTCGGGACCAGTCATTCAGCGACTCATAACGGCGCCCCTAGCAGCGCTCCTCGGCGTCAAATTTGGGATATGAATATGCAAAGATATAGAGCATGACATTCTCTCTTGCTATGCAGAGTTTGGAGTTCAAAGTACTTATAATAAAAAAAATACAGATTTCCATATCTGAAGAAATAATTAGTGGTCTCCTCGAATAATGAACTGCGAACTGCGAACCGCGGTCTAACTTTATGAACGTAGCTCTACCAAACATTCTCTACGTTCTGCTTCGCGCCTCTCCATTTAGCGCTGTCAAGCTCTCACGAACTGTGCCAGAGTTGACCCCAGGTCATCTGTTGCCACAGTAAACGAATATCGCGACCGTCTAACTGTGCGAATTGATCAGTCGCGACTCGCCGATATATGATTCCGCAGCATATAGTTCTAGGGTAACTTGTCAAAAAGTTGCATTCAAACTGCGTGAAACTGGCGTTTTGAAATACATTGAATAACTGTTCAGTGTATTTCAAGATACATATACATTTTACGATCCGTAAAACAGATAGATAGAACAGTTCTTGGATGCTGCAAGAATCCTTCAAAAAGTGGCGAGATCCCTACAGGGGTAAATGGAGCGTAGCGCAAAGCACCCTGGGAGAGGATGGTCAAAGATGTGCCAGATCAAGTCCATGATCAGGTTCATGACCAGGGGGCAGATTTCATGAGTCAAACCGGCTCAGGTTTAAGAACTCGTCCAATCAAAATTAATTATGCGACATCCAAGTTTGATGGCGTAGTTATATTTTGTCTAGAATCGTCGCCATATTTTAACAATATGATACCCCGGGTATAGCCCGTATCCATTGTTGCCCAGAAATCCATAGACTCTAGTAAATTAAACAAAATAATCCACCATAAACTTCCTACTCCAATGTGTGAAAAATCGACCAATGCGAATTGCGTATATACAACCGTTTACAACGTTTTATCACAATGTTTTATCACGTGGCAGTTCAACCTATAGAGATTATTATATAGGAAATATTATTTCTCGGCTTTCATTTATCATATAATTGTATCAGCCAAGACGTACGTTTATCCCTAAACTTAGCCATAAAACTAAACCTATACCCTAATCTAGCCCTAAAACTTACCCTATACCCTATCCTAGCCCTAAAACTAACTCTATACCCTAACCTAAGCCATATATGTATTACCCCAGATAGGGGCACATTAGCCCGAACCCTCTCCTGGCCCCAGATCAGGTGTGTCCATCCATTAACGTGGAAAGGGGAAAGACGATAGGGGGAGGGGGTAGTTGTGGGGAGGGGCGGAGAAGCCTTTTACACCCGATATTCTTTCATTTCATACCAAGGTTGAGGAGGGATGTTGAGGGCGGCCGATAGTATACAAGCACAAAGAGGTTAATACCGTCATGATATATTTCCTGTTTTCAGTGATCCGAACAATGCAACAACGTTGTCCAGCGAGGAATTCTGGCCAAATTTTACAACACTGCAGCAGAAATATAAGCTGTTAAAGGCGGATTTACTGGAGACAAAACAATTTCCTCGATACAAGGAATGTTCGTTTAGGAGGGATTTCATTCCTATCCTTGAGAGCTATTCAAGTGAGTATGAAATTCGACTTTGTTGGACAGCCAGAATTGGGAGGTTTCGATATCGTAGTATATGACCGTTTCACGCTCCACTGATCATCGTGTGATCTTAGACCGAGTCGATTTCGGGAGTCACATTTGTTGCCTGCAACTAAAGTTGCCTAAATATGTATTACATGTAATGTTAGTATATCTCGCTCTCTTCAGGCAGAATCCATGTATGAAGTATAAGCTTATTTGCTTAATTTCTGTCAGTTTATCATATAAAAGTTCCGGTATGTCCCGTTGACAAATCTCTCATCCACTTGTTTTAGCATGTTCAAACCATATGTTCTCATATAAAATCATAGGAAAGACACTGATAGCTATATACATACCCAGAGCTACCTAGTCTGCAAAATCAAACCTTTATTTTGTCTGTTTTCACTCTTAGCCTAAATCTGTCATGACGGTCTGAGATAATCCACAGAAATCACATGATCCACGCATTACACATGCGCCAGAGTTTATCGACAGAAGGTGGAACTATATGCCCATAAATGCTACTCTAGAACACGACTTTGCTGTGCGCGTCATGCGCTTACGTCAAGGAGCCGATTTTCATTGTTTCAAGACGTGATACGCATGTGCATCAAAGCTGGCAAGTCAAGCCGGAGTTGACCTCATGTTTTGCACGGCAACTGGTTCAATTTCTCGGAATTTACGGTAATTCCCCTAATAATTCAATAACAGGAAGTTCACTTTTCAACTCTGTTGTTCAAACACATAGAAAAAGTAACATTTCAATTCTTCATTCAAATTGAAGAAAAGTCATATAATGACAAAATGTGATACTTTGTTGCAGGTGCCATGAAGAATATTTCCAGATATAAGCCATTTTTGCTGCACTTCCGTTGATCGAATTATTAGGGGAATTAAGCGAAGAAAGCTAGAGGATTGGTTTCCCAGTCAAAAGAGCTACGGTCCAGGCTGATAGTGCGTGGTGATCAGTGAGAGTGAAACCACTATATGGCAGGATATCGGGATCTTGACGACTCCATAAGATTTGGTTTTAAACTTATTTTATTTTCTTCAAACAAATGGATTGGGGACAAGTTCTTC
Organism: Hanleya hanleyi; assembly: GCA_036873755.1. Taxonomy (NCBI): domain Eukaryota; kingdom Metazoa; phylum Mollusca; class Polyplacophora; order Lepidopleurida; family Hanleyidae; genus Hanleya; species Hanleya hanleyi. Next base: position 2,640 of record JAVTVY010026641.1, on the reverse strand, counting down.
CAACTTAGTTTCCCCTCTCCAAATATAGATAAAACAAATTTTGCTAAGAAAGTCAAATAACAATATATAAACTTATACGACGTTACAGTCTCGTTAACTTGTGCATATCTCCAAGTGCAGATCTAACAAATTTGTTAAAGAAAGTCACAGATCACTATTTGAACATATACATTCTTACAGGCAATGATAGACAAATGTGAAGGTTACACATGTGAGTATTGGCGTCTTGGTTTTAAGGATAATAAGAGGCACGCTGGTCCACTCCATTGAAACAAACATCTAGCTGAATCGCTGACTGTCTTTGATAAATTTTTGGACAGAATTAAATACTTGGGTATTGTTAGTTAGCGAAAGAGACGGACTGCCCCACAACAATTGATAGACATTCGTATTTGGCGGTATAATATCAAGTAATTCCTTTCTTATATTTTCGTATAGCGGACAATATAATAAATAATGTTCGGCATCCTCTGTTGGTTCCCCACATGCGCAATGTCCGGTTTCGTGAAGTTTTATGCGATATATATCCCCATTAATACAGCCGTGTCGTAACTTTGTTTGGCATATATTCATTTTGCTGTATCCAACCGAGTAGTACACAGGGGGTGTTTTTTTGGTCGAAATTTCAGACATGAAGAAATTATATGAACTCGAGTTTCTACTGTCATGCGAAAGATTATTCCATTGATTAATGACGGAAGGTATAAATTAAATGGATTTTTAAATAGTGTTAGACGTGTTTTTTGGATAGTGTAGTTATAATCATTCCTAAGTCGATAAGGTGTTGCTTCACCAACAAGAGGAGTGACTAGATTTGCTAGGTATTGTCGTACTTAACCATTGTGGATTTTGTACATGGTTGATAGTTTTACATTTTCCCTCCTAGATTTCAACGTTTCCCACCCGGTTTCAAAATAAAGAAACTCTCTCTTGAAGCGTGAGCGGGCAAGCCAGTAACAATACGTGCTGCAGTCAATTGTAGTTTTTCGATAGTTTCGGATTGTTTCTTTGGTGCAGTTGTCCCAGACTACAGAAGCATATTCAAAGGTTGGTCTGATAAAGCGGTTGTAGATTTGGTTCAGCGTTTTTCTTTTAAGTTTGAATTTAAAATTTGCGCAGGATTCCAATTCTTTTAGATGCAACTGAACATCTATTATGGATATGACTGTGCCATTTACAATCATTTTGGAATACCAAAGCTAAATGATGAAACGGTGATTATTGGATATCTGGAGAAGAGTGTTATCTAAATATATTTCAGGCAGATTAACTAGGTTTCTGTTGCTAATTAGTAACATGACTGTTTTTAAAGCATTGAAAGTTAATAGCCATTGTTTGGACCAGTCTTGTAGTTTACGCAGATCATGGTTCATTATTACTTCAATTTCAAGTATGTTAGGGGACGAATACATCAGGCAAGTATCGTCCGCAAATAGGCGGGCGATAGTAATAAGATTTTCAACGATATCATTGATATAGATTAGAAAAAGAAGAGGTCCCAGAACTGATCCTTGTGGAACGCCGGCGTTACAGGATCTCATTTGCGAATAGGCTACTCCAGTTTGCACACAGTACTAGTGACATCTGTCACTGAGATAGTCTTCAAACCATGTTAATAGATCGTCTTCTATTCCATACTGTTTTGGAAAAGAAGGCCTTTGTGCCAGACACTGTCAAACGATTTGGAAATATCACAAAATACAACACAAGCAATTTTTCCATCATCAAGAGTTTTACATAGATTGTGATAAAAATCGATTAACTGTAGTACAGTTGAATGACCGGGGAGAAAACCTGATTGGTACTTATAAAAAGCGTTATTAGAAAGCAAATGCTTATACACATGTTTAAATATTACTCGTTCCCGATGATTATTTTTGCTACACAGCTTAGCAGGGAAATAGGACGGCAGTTAGAAGGTAAATGTTTATCATCTTTTTTAAAGACTGATATAAGATTAGAGACTTTCCATTGATTGGGGAATTTGCCTGTTGATAAAGACATATTAAATAAAATTTTAAGTGGTTTACATACTGATCGTGATACGCCTTTAAGCACTTTATGTCTAATAAAATCATTCCCAACAGAGGCAAAATAATCATTCAATAAGTTGGCCTTCTCCATACAATCTTCCACAATTTGTGCGATCCCATCAGCATCTATATTCATTAACGGTGAGATCTCGCTATTTTCTGATCTATTCATAATTTGGTTGAGTTTTTTTCAATAGAATTTTGGGTTAATGGAATTATTTGAGTCTAATTCAGTTTCTATATTGTTATGGTAGGTTTCTTGGGCATGTTTTTTCATATTGTTAACTTTATTTCTAATTGTTTTGTATCTGTTCCAGTCAGAAATTTCCATGCTTTTCTTTGCCTTTTTCTTTATTTCATCCCGTTTACGGATTTCCTTCCGTAGCTCAGAATCGAACCACGGTTTATCGTTTGGTCTTATCGTAACGGTTTTGTTTGGGATACGCTGTTTAGCTATTTCATAAAATTTCGCAGTGAATTTATCACATGCTTCGTTTACGTCTGAGCAGGCCATGAAAAAAGCGATTCCAGTCGATGTCGTTTAATAGCATATTGAACCTATCGTAGTCACTGCTGTTATATATCCAGATTTGTCTCTTGTAGGCGT
>JAVTVY010026640.1:0-112866 GCA_036873755.1 Hanleya hanleyi | reverse complement strand
CAACCCTATTGACGAGGCCCTTCAGGAGGTAAAAGCATTTTGGGAAAGGTATTGCGCCACTATTTTCAAGAACTCTGGCGTTGAATGTATGTGGATATTGAAAAACTCAAAATGTCTTACGGAAGAACTTGATGCTAAAGGTCACATACCGTACAGACATGTATCCACGTGGGATTTCCCGACTCTCTATACTACAACCCCTCATCAGGACCTTATTGACCGTATAAGTTCATTAATAGTATCTGTGTTCAAGAAAACTGATCGTAGATATATTAATGTCGGAAGCCATAAAGCATTCTTTAGCTCGACTACATACAAGAGATATCCTTCATGGGATGTTTCTTTGTTTATAGAGTTGCTTGAATTTCTCATTAAAAATATCTATGTGAAATTTGGCAGCACAATATATCAGCAGCATATAGGTATTCCAATGGGTACTAATTGTGCACCCCTGTTGGCTGACCTGTATCTGTTCTCTTATGAATATGACTATATGCTAGCGCTTTCAAACACCGATCCACTCAAAGCCCGTTCCTTCTCATTCACCAAACGCTATATAGACGATCTTCTCGCTGTGGATAATCGCTATATAAATGTCGCAGTGAAGGATATATATCCACCTTCACTGGATTTGAAGGAAACTACAGATAGCCCTACAGGCACATCTTATTTAGATCTCTATCTCTATAAAAATGAAGCGGGCATTCTCTCTCGTCGACTTTATGACAAAGAGATGATTACAATTTCGACATCGTAAACTATCCCTTTCTGGATAGTAATATTCCAGTGGGACCTGCATATGGCGTATACATATCTCGCTTAGTAGCATTTTCTAGATCCTGTGTTAAATGTCATGATTTTAATCAACGTCACAAAACATTGTTGCAGAAACTTATAAAACAGGGCTATTCCATCAAGCGCCTCCACTCAAAGTTTCTCAAATTTGGCGATACATATCGCATGCTGATAGCAAAATACGAACGTAGCGTGCAAGATCTATGGCGCTACGTTTCGTAACGTGTGTCTAATTCCGCTTAACCGGGGCTAGGGGCCGTATGAACCCATGTACTTCAAGATCCTCATGGTACTCATATGAACAGTCACAATCAAAGCGTGACTGAGGTACATCATTTTCAGATGACGACTCTATAACGAATATTATGGATTAAGAATACTGATCAGCGATACGGATTTGATATTTTGGAACATCATGATGTCTTGCCGGCATCATTGAAAACTGTTGACCGCTTCTCTCTTGCAGGAAACAAGCCTATGTTTATGTATACTTTGTCTTTTTGAATTTGGTGCTAATACTGTTATATGGAAATGGAATAGGTCTTTGGATTATGGACGCGGATATTCTCTAATGGACGACGGCTGGATTATGAATGACGGACTAGACGCTTGTAATGTCTCCTTATGCTGCAGCACATAACCAAACGCCAGATTCAATCTGAAGGCCGTAGTTTGGTCGTTGAAGATGGCTTCCACGTAGCTACGTAGACGGGCGAGGTCGGTCAGTCGGAAATTGTAGATATCTTGAATAGGGCGATGACAGTGGAAACCGTGCCGTATCATGGACCAATGGCGCCGATAGATGTCGCTCACTGGATGGGCGTCCTGTAACAGATCGCTGGGAACATCCACTGCGTCTTCCAGAAAATGTTCGATGTCGTCAGACGTATGACTCGAAACCGTAACGCTGGGGTCCGGCTGGATATCCAGGCCCTCCTGGACTGTGGGTATAGGCGGGCTCTCCGTGATCGCATCACCAGTGACGTTCGTCTCCCCGGGCTCATCTTCACTAGGTCTGACCCTCATGGGTGCCTCTTTAGTGGAAAGTTGTCGCTCATACCGTGGTGATGGACTATGAATCAAACGTTGGTGCTGTCTTAACTGACTGGGTCGTTTGAAGAGTTGACCACAACCGTTACATTGTTCCGTCGCGCCCTCGTGGAATGAGCGTTCGTGGCGCAGTGAATGATCCTCCCGATTGAATGACCGTGCGCAGGTTGTACAAGTATACCGAGCATCGTTGTGGGTAGAGGCCTCGTGGCGTCGTAAATTATCTAGACGAGTAAACAGCTTCTGGCAAGTTGTGCAAGTGAACATCTTGGTGGTTGACAGAGTGTCTGATGAAACAGCCAGGCCGCTTCCCTTTTATAGAACGCTAGCTGGTGATCTATTTTTAGCACACTCAGTTCAACTATCCCAAGTCGAGGGCCGAGCCGTGACATCTTCGGTAACCTCCGTGTCTCTTCGGGCACCTCCGTAACTACCCGGCTGTTCCCGTGTAAACCCGGATGGATCTCCGTGTCTCTTCGGTGACCTCCGTGACATCTTCGGTCACCTCCGTGTCTCTTCGGTCACCTCCGTAACTACCCGGCTGTTCCCGCGTAAACCCGGATGGATCTCCGTGTCTCTTCGGTGACCTCCGTGACATCTTCGGTCACCTCCGTGTCTCTTCGGTCACCTCCGTAACGTCAACGATCAACATGTAGACATATAGAGTATGTACGGCATGTTATGGTATTCATCAGTGCATGAGTGACGTATTCAGCCGATGGGGGTGGTCGGTCAGCTTGGTAACGAAAAACGTCGCATTGGTCACCCTCTCTACGACCCATTGTGTGTTGGGGTGTTGTTGTTGGGCCCATTCCAAGGGATCCACGGTGTCCAGTTTCTCCAGCATCGCCTCTAGCGACGCCCGATTAATGATGGTAAACGGTTGGTCAAATACCCGGATGTTACTGCTCGGGTAAAAATATCGGGCTTGGTCTGTGTCCTTATGCTGCAGCACCTAACCAAACGCCAGATTCAACTTGAAGGCCGTGGTTTGATCGTTGAAGATGGCTTCCACGTAGCTGCGTAGGCGGGCGAGGTCTGACCTCTGTGAGGTCACTTCCGCTTCCGTTCACGTGACCGGAACTGACCTTTGACCCCGGCGCGCGCTAACAATACCGGATAAAATTGCGCGCGCCGGGGTCAAAGGTCAGTTCCGGTCACGTGAACGGAAGCGGAAGTGACCTCACAGAGGTCATATGCAAATGTCGCTTCCGAGCTCTGAGCTCCACACGCTTTGAGCTCCAAGAGCTCCGATCCAAGAGCTCTGCCACACGGGAGCTCCCACCACCACCACCACCGGGCGAGGTCCGCCATCTTCAGTCCGTGTCTTTTCGGTGACGGAGTGTGAACATGATAGCACATGTACTGACCTGTCTGTGGGGTTTTTCCCACAATGTCGTTCACTTCCGAGTCTCTTCGGTCACTTCCCGAAAAGACACGGAGGTGGCCGAAGAGACACGGAGGTGCCCGAAGATGTCACGGAGGTCACCGAAGATGTCACGGAGGTGCCCGAAGAGACACGGAGGTCACCGAAGATGTCACGGAGATCACCGAAGAGACACGGAGGTGCCCGAACATGATACCAGCTAGCGTGCTATAAAAGGGAAGCGGCCTGGCCGTTTCATCAGACACTCTGTCAACCACCAAGATGTTCACTTGTACTACGTGCTCGAAATCATTCACTCGTCTGCACGACTTGCGCCGCCATGAGGCTACCAAGCACGAAGGAACCGCCCGGTATAGCTGTACGATATGTACACTGTCGTTTCAGCGCCCGGATCATTTACAGCGCCACACACGTGCACGCCATGAAGTACACAAGCGTCCATGCGAAGAATGTGGTCGGCTTTTCAAACTGACCAGTCAGTTGCTGTGACACCAACGCACACGACACCCTGTTCCGCAGCCACGTTTGCAGGTAGAAGAGCCCGTAGGCATCAATATCGAAACAGGGAGAACTCCCACCCATCGTACGAGGGCCGATGATGATGTCGCCCTAATTCAACAGTCAAATTCCGACGACAAGACCTTGGGCCAGATTTTGTACGACGTGGAGGGCAAAGTACACTTCGTGGACGAACCCATAAATGTTCCCAGCGATCTGTTACACGAAGACCATCCAGTGAGTGACATCTATCGGCGCCATTGGCCCATGATCCGGCACTGTTTCTGCCGTCATCGCCCTATTCAAGATATCTACAATTTCCGACTGACCGACCTCGCCCGTCTACGCAGCTACGTGGAAGCCATCTTCAACGATCAAACTACGGCCTTCAAGTTGAATCTGGCGTTTGGTTATGTGCTGCAGCATAAGGACACAGACCAAGCCCGATATTTTTACCCGAGCAGTAACATCCGGGTATTTGACCAACCGTTTACCATCATTAACCGGGCGTCGCTAGAGGCGATGCTGGAGAAACTGGACACCGTGGATCCCTTGGAATGGGCCCAACAGCAACACCCCAACACACAATGGGTCGTAGAGAGGGTGACCAATGCCACGTTTTTCGTTACCAAGCTGACCGACCACCCGCATCGGCTGAATGCGTCAATCATGCACTGATGAATACCATAACATGCCGTACATACTCTATATGTCTACATGTTGATCGTTGACGTTACGGAGGTGACCGAAGAGACACGGAGGTGACCGAAGATGTCACGGAGGTCACCGAAGAGACACGGAGATCCATCCGGGTTTACACGGGAACAGCCGGGTAGTTACGGAGGTGACCGAAGAGACACGGAGGTGACCGAAGATGTCACGGAGGTCACCGAAGAGACACGGAGATCCATCCGGGTTTACACGGGAACAGCCGGGTAGTTACGGAGGTGCCCGAAGAGACACGGAGGTTACCGAAGATGTCACGGCTCGGCCCTCGACTTGGGGATAGTTGAACTGAGTGTGCTAAAAATAGATCACCAGCTAGCGTGCTATAAAAGGGAAGCGGCCTGGCCGTTTCATCAGACACTCTGTCAACCACCAAGATGTTCACTTGCACAACTTGCCAGAAGCTGTTTACTCGTCTAGATAATTTACGACGCCACGAGGCCTCCACCCACAACGATGCTCGGTATACTTGTACAACCTGCGCACGGTCATTCAATCGGGAGGATCATTTACTGCGCCACGAACGCTCATTCCACGAGGGCGCGACGGAACAATGTAACGGTTGTGGTCAACTCTTCAAACGACCCAGTCAGTTAAGACAGCACCAACGTTTGATTCATAGTCCATCACCACGGTATGAACGACAACTTTCCACTAAAGAGGCACCCATGAGGGTCAGACCTAGTGAAGATGAGCCCGGGGAGACGAATGCCACTGGTGATGCGATCACGGAGAGCCCGCCTATACCCACAGTTCAGAAGAGCCTAGATATCCAGCCGGTCCCTAGCATTACTGTTCCCAGTCATACGCCTGACAACAACGAACATTTTCTGGAAGATGCGGTGGATGTTCCCAGCGATCTCTTACAGGACGCCCATCCAGTGAGTGACATCTATCGTCGCCATTGGTCCATGATACGGCACTGTTTCCACCGTCATCGCCCTATTCAAGATATCTACAATTTCCGACTGACTGACCTCACCCGTCTACGCAACTACGTGGAAGCCATCTTCAATGACCAAGCTACGTCCTTCAAATTAAATCTGGCGTTTGGTTATGTACTGCAGCATAAGGAGACAGATCAAGTCCGATACTTTTACCCGAGCAGTAACATCCGGGTATTTGACCAACCGTTTACCATCATTAACCGGGCGTCGCTAGAGACGATGCTGGAGAAACTGGACACCGTGGACCCCTTGGAATGGGCCCAACAACAACGCCCCAACACCAAGTGGACAGTGGAGAGCGTGACCAATGTTACGTTCTTCGTGACCAAACTACGGAATATTCCCATCGGGTGAATGTATTCACCCATGCACTGATAGATACTCAGAATGCACAAACAACTATCTGAGGATATGTTGCCTCAACGGTATCCTGGGCTGCCCGACGATGATTAGAATAAACGGTTCAAAGCGAACATGGCCGAAGATGGAACTTTCTGAAATGGAGACTTCTGATTGGACAAGAATACATCTAACGGACAGGAACGAATATGACAGATGCAAATGGTGGCCTCTGATTGGACAAGAGTCTTCTTGAATTGTAAATATACCCAACGCGGCTCCCCCAGCGTGGGTATCATGTAACATTGGGGAGAATAAACTATATGAAAAAACTTCTTGTTGCTGTTGTTCTCTCATGTCTCATCTTTGTTGTTGTTGTTGTACTGTCTCCGGTCTGTTAAGCCATAACGACGGACGTCACTGCATTTCGAAGAATGAGTGGCAATTCCATGGAATATCTAGAAAATCAGAGCTTCTGAGCTATTTCACCAGGGCGTTGAAGCATTGAGCTTGGTGTTGGCGGGCGTTGCTACAAGATGACACCTCACACGACGCATTCGGACCAAGGATGGTCCATCTCTACACCAAATACCTTCCTTCACTGCCCCAAAATACCCGCTTTCGCTACTACTCGTACGCATGACGTCACCGATGACGTCACAGATGCTGCGGGCATGCCTCAAATCGGGGTGTACACCCCGAGAGCTACAACATGACACCTCCCACGACGCATTCGGACCAAGGATGGTCCCGCTCTACCCCAAATATTATCCTTCAGTGCCCTAAAATGTCCACTTTCGCTACTACTCGTACTGATGACGTCACCTATGACGTCACAGGTGACGTGGGAAGCCCACAAATCGGGGTCTAGACCCCGAGAGCTACAAAATGACACCTCCCAGGACGCATTGGGACCAAGGATGGTCCATCTCGACACCAAATACCTTCCTGCACTGCCCCAAAATGGCCACTTTACTTACTACAACCAACTGCGCATGCGCAGATTGACGCGACTTGCATTTAAAAACACGCCATTCTGACTCTACCCCACACAAGCTTCACTTTGACACCTTCCACGACCCATTCGGACCCATAGCGGTCCATCTCTACCCCAAACACACACCCACATACCACCCAAAAGGCCTGCTTTCTATACTACGGCCAGACTGCGCATGCGCAAAATATTGAAAACGGACGAACCATTAGTGCAGTCGGATGCTCCTCCACGAGAGCTTCAAAATAAGACCTCATACGACATCATAGGATCATTAGGGGCTCACCTAGACCCCAAAACGTCCACCCCGTATGGGCCTATACCCCCATAGCCATGCAGTATAGGCCTATGGGCCTACCCAGGCCTCGGTGAACTTTTTCCAAAAATTTCACCGTTTCGCTCCGGGACCCTTCCCATCGTGTTCTAACTGACGAGACGTGAAAAACAAATCCAAACAGCCCATATCACAATGAACATATGTGAATTTCCCAGGTTGAACCTATACCCCCATATAGCCAGTATGGGACTATATGGGCTATATGGTACTTTTCCAAAAAATTCACCGTTGCGCTCCGAGACCCTTCCCATCGTGTTCTAAATGACGAGACGTGAAAAACAAATCCAAACAACCCATTTCACAATGAACGTGTCTGAATTTCCCAGGTTGAACCTATACCCCTATATAGCCAGCCTATAGGCCTATATACAGACCTCGGTGACTTTTCCCAAAAATTTCACCGATTCGCTCCGAGACCCCTCCCATTGTGTTCTAAATGACGAGACGTGAAAAACGAGACCCCACAACCCATATCACAATGAACGTGTGTGAATTTTCCAGGTTGAACCTATACCCCCATATAGCCAGTATGGACTATATGCAGACCTCGGTGACTTTTTCCAAAAATTTCACCGATTCGCTCCGGGACCCCTCCCATCGTGTTTTTCTTGGTGAGACGAGAAAAACGAGACCCCACAAGCCATAGTAACACCCACAAAAAATTTGACCACCCCTCCCCTCCATATAGCCAGTATGAGCCTATATACAGACCTCGGTGACTTTTCCCAAAAATTTCACCGATTCGCTCCGGGACCCTTCCCATTGTCATTTTCTTGGCGAAACGAGAAAAACGAGACCCCACAAGCCATAGTAAAGCCCACGAAAAAAATTGACCATCCCCATACCCCATACAGGCATTTTCCCTTATATTGTATAATACAGACCCCTATTGTAGGGGTAAAGTCCGTGTTCCGCTTTTTATAGTTTCGGGGGAAAATCCTAATTTTACATGCACCCACCCTATTGACTTGATAGGCAGGCCCCGATAAGCCCGGGGACCGATATTAGCCCTTTTGGCTAGGGTTGATAGGGGTTTTCCCCTATTTTAGGGGTAAAGTCCGTGTTCCGCTTTTTATAGTTTCGGGAAAAAATCCTAATTTTACATGCACCCACCCCATTGATTTGATAGGCAGGCCCCGATAAGCCCGGGGACCGATATTAGCCCTTTTGGCTAGGGTTGATAGGGGTTTTCCCCTATTTTAGGGGTAAAGTCCGTGTTCCGCTTTTTATAGTTTCGGGGAAAAAATCCTAATTTTACATGCACCCACCCCATTGACTTGATAGGCAGGCCCCGATAAGCCCGGGACCGATATTAGCCCTTTTGGCTAGAGTTGATAGGTGTTTTCCCCTATTTTAGGGGTAAAGTCCGTATTCCGCTTTTTATAGTTTCGGGGAAAAATCCTAATTTTACATGCACCCACCCCATTGACTTGATAGGCAGGCCCCGATAAGCCCGGGGACCCATATTAGCCCATTTGGGTAGGGTTGATAGGTGTTTTCCCCTATTTTAGGGGTAAAGTCCGTATTCCGCTTTTTATATTTTCGGGAAAAAATCCTAATTTTACATGCACCCACCCCATTGACTTGATAGGCAGGTCCCAATAAGCCCGGGGACCGATATTAGCCCTCTTGGCTAGGGTTGATAGATGTTTTCCCCTATTTTAGGGGTAAAGTCCGTGTTCCGCTTTTAATAGTTTCGGGGAAAAATCCTAATTTTACATGCAACCACCCATGCATGGATGCTCCTTCACGAATGCTTCACTTTGATACCTCACTCGACCCAATCGGACTATGCAGCGTATTTGAGGTCTGGGGACTACTTTTTCTCCGCGGAAGCTTTTTCCCGCGACCGCATCACCGCCAGACCGCATCACCGCGGAAGAATACATGCCCAGGGGCCCTTTGCCGGAACTATAGCGACTCGGAGTTACCTCCCCCTAGATTGGAACTCTTCTGTGCTGGAGGTAGTTTTTGGTCTCTTGAGCTGGTGGCGCCCCCTCCACGTGACCTCCACAAAAGAGTTATCTCCCCCGGCAAAATAATGGCTTTCGTCCCGTCTCCCTACTACTATTTCGTAACAGTGATTTTTCAAATGAAAGTTTGCATAGTCTAAATTTTAATAGAGAATAAATATGTCGTCGATTATTATGCAGATTAGATAGACGACAATTTTGTTTCAATACCACCCGATGCGGATATATATGTCCGTTGTCAGTTATGGCAAATGTCTCTTATTTCAATATATTCTTGACTTTATTGGGAAAAGACGACATTTTCTCCTCTATTTTCCCTCTAACCTATTTAGTCCTGGTTTGCCAGCCGCTTTGTGCCATCAGATGACTGTGATTTTCAACAGATGAGTACAGATATAACCTGATCACAATCACAGCTGAGATTAACTCGGACAATTGATTATGATGTAATTTTTGTTTCGTTCAATTTCAATATGATCACTGATGATTTTCATGCAGTGGGGAAACATTCGAATGCTTCGATGAATGCTTCGATGAAACTGAAGCGCCGAATGGCTGAAATTTCGTAAGCCTTTTGGTAGCCAGAAAGCTCAATTTTACCCTGGCAAGAGAGAATGCATGCCCTCTTTGGAATATATTTATATGTAAAGACATTCCTTAAGTTGAAAGTCTTTTCTCTGGTTCTCCTAATTAGTTAATAGGTGACTGGGAGGTTTGGAGGTGGACATGTAGTGATATATAACGTCCGCTTTGTTCGTCCGTTATCCGTCAGTATATCCATATGATCTCTTGACTGTTTTTGTTGCTAGGATTTTAAATTCGAGCAATATTTACCTTGTTTGTAGCAGATGTGCACTAGTCTGCTGTCTGTCGGCTCGTCGGTGACTACTCTAAATAGTGTAAATGTGTAATTCGACCTTTTGACCTCTGTGTGTCCATTTTACGTCTGTAATCAGATATGTCTGTCTGGCAGCCCATAGCATTGTTCGGATCATATCTCGATAGCTTTGGAACTGAAAATTCTGATCCGCGGGCATGAGATCCCCTGGGTGCAGGCGTAGGCCAATTTTGAAAGCTGCATGTCACTTTTCCCTCTGTCAGTCAGTCGGCCAGTCCGTCCGTCCGTCCGTCAGTATGAAAATGTCGGAACGATATTTTTTTTTTGCGGGGTGGATTCTGAAATGTTTACACGCGAGATACCTCGTATATATGGACTGACTCACTTTCAACACGTTATGCCACTTTCCTTCCTATCTGACTTACGTTCAAACACGCTAGGATTGGAGAGGTGGTGGAGACATGCATATAGATATCTTCAATTCGTTCAATTCGTTCTGAGTTTAAATTAGGAATATATTTCCAAAAAGAAGAGATGATGAATACAAGTTATAACAATGAAAGATAATAGTGAATATAACATATTATTATAGATATACGCTATTTGCAATTTAGTTTTTCTTATGGCTTTATTACACGCTATCACAGCTAAGATAATACAGCTCAGTCACATTCTGAATTTTCATCAAGAAAAATATCGAACTATTACTCTCTTGTGTGAAAAGTCCATTTTTGTTGTTTATAGCGGATAGTTCTTGTAGCTCGGCGCTCACGTGTGCTGACATAAAACAGGCCGGTACCGAAGCTGTCTTGATGGGTACGCAAGAAATCAGGGGTCTGTGCAAAACTCAATTTGACGATTGTGCCTCTACCTTGGGCTCATTGGTGGGCTACGACAATGACCAGATTAAAGCCCTTCTAGAAACGGCGATAAAGGTGAGCTTTCAACACGGAAACGATCAGTTTGTTCCAGTTTAGACTGGCCCATTATCAGTCCAATGTTCATAGACACGATGAGTAAGTTATATATGTAATTGTAAGACAGAGATAATAAGAGATCCGCTGATGATAATTGGGTAGACTTAGATTTTTCGGGGAGTACCAGTCGGTGGTGGGGTGGTAGATGTCATGGTGTGTGTGTGTGCGATGGGGGGAGGGGGTTGGGGTTGGACGACGGCTGAATATTTATTTTCGGGTCTGACGCCTTCAATTAAGCTTTTCGGTATAGACTTGGCAACGGTTTTATAATCGAGACGGAAACGGCACCAGAAATAAATTCCGAATATCTGATCGATATATGAACGCCTGACACTATAAATTTGAGTGAAGTTCTGCCAGAAAGTACATTAGAGAGTACACTGATAAGCCTGGTGACGGTAACGCTATCATTTTCGACATTATTTAGAATTATTTCAGGATTGCTTGTTTTCTCTCAAAAAGTGTTGAGTATGATACAGTTTTAGAAATATATGTTGTGAACCATTCTGAGATTGCATTGACAATTATTGCTCTTGTAGCACTGGGGTTCCCCTAGCACGTGGTCCGCTGATCAGGTACAATCTGCTGGGGTCATGACCTTGGCAATGTCTGAGAGTGATCTGGAAAAGATACCCATCACCTCCCTAGAGACGGCTAAGTCGATTGGTCAGCACAGCAATTGGAACAACCAACCAGAAAAGGTAAATAAAAATCCCTTAAATCAACAGAACAAATCTGGTTCCGGTGACAGTTTTCCATGGTATAATGAACTGCGTTGATCGGGCAACAGTGACGATTGTACAATGGTCATTATTCGTCATTTTTCTGTATTCACAAGAATCCATTAGAAATATAAAAAAGAAAAAGAAAAAAGAACAAATCCTTTGGCAGCCACGAGGTCGATTGAGAAATAATGGGAACTATTATTATGCCTGGTTTTGAACTGTGTACTGGTAGGATACATGATATTCACTTTCACATTGAATGGTCATGATGAAACACCATCTAGACTTCATTTCACTGAAAGTAGTCACAACACACTATCGTATGTTGTTCTATTCCCATTTTCAGCTAAAACCTGTGTTCACCAACTGGTTGAAAACAAACAGAAATAACAACATATCCCATATCACCGGAGTTGACCTGCAAAACATTGGTCATATCGCTTGTGGTGCGGACACTGACGTTATAGATCTTATACACCACAGCGTCTATGCGTAAGTAGACACACAGTGTCGATTTCTCGTTCAAGTCTATTAAGTACGTCAAGCCAGTAAGATTGTGCCTATCATCGGAATTTTCAACTCCAACTCAAGAAGAGAATTTATGACACAAGACTGGAATAACCGTTGTACTTCGAGCTTAAAGTATTTGTTTAGAACTTATTCTTTTCAATTCATTTATTGCGTTCAAAATATATTTCCCATTTGTATTTGCGGATAATTTGCTCTTTGTATCCGAGTCTTCCAGTCAGTTTCTAGAACCAATTGATGAGATACGTAAGAGGTGGAAAAAATTAACGATGTCGGGCGACTAAAGAGCAAACAAATGACTACACAGGAAAGCATCCCTCGGCAACTCACACTCAGACAAGCATACGAAGGATTCTAAGACGTAGCCTTGGCATCTCAACCGCGCTTCTAAGGCCCAGAGATGAACTTCCACGCGGAAACTGGTCAGCTTTGACAAACAAGACTTAAATACTTTCAGATTTGTATGCGAACTCCTTTTTTTAGTGTTGCCGCGGAAGACATTGGCAAACTGGACTCGTGCGGAGTCCTGCAAATGAGGGCGTGGGCCAAGAAGGCAGTGGACGCCTTTGGTGCTGTAGATAACTGGGACGAGGCGGATGTGGACACGGTTGGTGGTATCATAGGTAAGGATCGAGCTACAATGTCATTATTGCTCATCAAAATGAGCAGTAGAATGTTGAATATCCATAGATTGTCGAAATTTCACAAAATCAGTCATATTCCCAATAAAACTTATACACCATTTGTTTGCACATATCAGGCACCAAAGGTTCTACATTTTCTCTCAAAAATACAATTTTGGCCACTCTTCAAACTTCGTCCAGCGATTCACTGTTCTTTTCCGACTATGCTTTTCCGAAAGAGTCATCAATATGATCATCATTCATTCATTGCCCCTCGGTGATGCTGTAGAATGAATATTGGTGAATTTACGGTAAGAGCCAAGTACATTTCGAATACAAGCGTCTAAGTCCGTCATTCATAATTCAGCCGTCGTCCATTAAAGAATATCCGCGTCCATAATCCAAATACCTATTCCATATCCATATAACAGTATTAGCACCAAATTCAAAAAGACAATCATAGTATACATAAACATAGGCTAGTTCCCTGCAAGAGAGAAGCGGTCAACAGTTTTCAATGATGCCGACAAGACATCATGATGTTCCAAAAATATAAAATCCGTATCACTGATCAGTATTCTTAATCCATAATTATCGTTGTAAAGTCGTTATCTAGAGAATGATGTATCTCAGTCACGCTTTGATTGTGACTTCAAACCGGAAGACTATACTGTGAAGTCATGTGACTCTGTCAGTATGTCGGCACCTCTTCCTACTTCCCTTATATGTGTTAATTCATATAAGCACCATACGGATCTTGAAGTACATGGGTTCATAAAGCCCCTAGCCGCGGGTTAAGCGGAATTAGTCACAACTTACGAATCGTAACACCACAGATCTGGCACGCTACGTTCGTATTTTGCTATCAGTATGCGATATGTATCGCCAAATTTTTAGAAACGTTGAGTGGAGGCGCTTGGTGGAATAGCCCAGTTTTATAAGTTTCTGCAACAATGTTTTGTGACGTTGATTAAAATCGTCACATTTAACACAGGATCTAGCAAATGCTACTAGACGAGATATGTATACGCCATATGCAGGTCCCACTGGAATATTACTGTCCAGAAAGGGATAGTTTACGAGGTCGAAATTGTAATCATCTCTTTTGTCATAAAGTCGACTAGAGAGAATGCCCGCTTCATTTTTGTAGAGATATAGATCTAAATATGATGTGCCTGTAGGGCTGTCTGTAGTTTCCTTCAATTCCAGTGAAGGTGGATATATATCCTTCACTGCGTCATTTATATAACGATTATCCACAGCGAGAAGATCGTCTATATAGCGTTTGGTGAATGAGAAGGAAGGAGCTTTGAATGAATCGGTTTTTGAAAGCGCCTGCATATAGTCATATTCATAAGCGGACAGATACAGGTCAGCCAACAGGGGTGCACAATTAGTACCCATTGGAATACCTATATGCTGCTGATATATTGCGTTGCCAAATTTCACATAGATATTTTTAATGAGAAATTCAAGCAACTCTATCAACAAAGAAACATCCCATGAATGATATCTCTTGTATGTAGTAGAGCTAAAGAATGCTTTATGGCTTCCGACATTAATATATCAGTACGATCAGTTTTCTTGAACACAGATACTATTAATGAACTTAGACGGTCAATAAGGTCCTGATGAGGGATTGTAGTATAGAGAGTCGAGAAATCCCATGTGGATACATGTCTGTACGGTAGGTGACCTTTAGCATGAAGTTCTTCCGTAAGACATTTTGAGTTTTTCAATATCCACATACATTCAACGCCAGAGTTTTTAGAAATAGTGGCGCAATACCTTTCTCAAAATGCTTTTACCTCCTGAAGGGCCCTCGTCAATAGGATTGAGAGAAGCTTGATGGTGCAGCTTCTAGAACCAGCTATGAATCTAGCTTTGTATGGTGAGTTATGCATTTTGGGACTCCAGTATACCGTTGGTATGTCGTTATGATTGGTTGGAAGTCAAATACCTGCATCATACATGTATATACAATTCGCTCCCTGTCGACTCACTCCCGCTATTCTTCCTTTCTTACAGTTTCTGTGAGAACGGGCGCAGACAGTTTGCGAGACAATTAGACATTCCAACCCATACTCTTTATTATGCCGATCGCTTTGTCCGTCCGTCTGTCCGTCCGGAGTGTTTTTTTCTTGGTGTTTTTGAACTAAACATCCATCAGTGGTATAATTGTGCAACATTGCAGCCAACTTTCAACAATGTTTCGTTACAATGTTGCACAATTGTAACCACTTAAGGTATCAAATGTGGGTAGCACAATTGTAACCACTTATGGTATCAAATGTGGGTACCACCGTCGGGGCGTCCGTCTGTCCGTCCGAATTTCTTGTCCGCGCAATATCTTTTTTACTATTTGATGGACAGGATTGAAACGTGCATGGAATGTGGCCAGTGCCTCGTAGATGTGCAGCGTTGAGTTTTTTCCGAGTTCCGGTATAATTTTCAAGAGTTATGGCCCTTTTTCTGGAATCTCTGTGAATGGGACTCGTCCGGGCTGGATCTTGGTTAATATTGTATGGACAGGTATGAAATTTGCATAATATGTGGTCAGTGCCCCACAGTTGTGCAGCGTAAAGTTTCTCCTCGTTTCGCTTATATTTTCAAGAGTTATGGCTCTTTGTTCCTGAATTCTCCGTGAATTGGGACTTGTCCGGGCTGGATCTCGGTTAATATTGTATGGACAATTATGACATTTGCAGGATATGTGGTCAGTGCCCTGTAGTTGTGCAGCGTGAAGTTTCTCCACATTTCGCATATATTATCAAAACTTATGGCCCTTTTTTCTTCAAATCTTTGTGAATTGAGACTTGTAGGGCTGGATCTCGGTTAATATTGTATGGACAAGTATGAAATTTGCATGATATGTGATCAGTGACCCATTGGTGTGCAGCGTGAAGTTTCTCTGCTTTCGGTTATATTTTCAAGAGTTATGGCCCTTCGTTTATCAAACCTAAGTGAATGGGATATATTTATTTGTCCAGGCTGGATCTCAGTCCATAACCGATTTGGACCAGGAAAATGGCTATATTATATGTTATTCTACATTCCAAAGCAGACAACATAGGTCCTGAAGTATGAAATTGCCCCAAAAACAGTGAATTGGGTACAAAATTCACTGATCGCTTCATAATTTCACCACAATATACTCCCAAGGAATGTGGGTCTCATAACCAGGTCACATTTTCGGATTTGGCGAAAGCCCTGGCGACCATCTTGCATCAAAACATCGTATTATCACTTGTTGGTTGATACTTGGAATATGTATTATGTGAGGCATGGCAAAAAAGTGACTGAAACAGAATTTTTATAATTATCCAAATTAGGCCTCCACCAACCAATAAACAACAGAACAATGGCGGGGCAGTGTCAGATTAAAGCGGAAGGGGGGGGGGAGCATACAATTGAGCAATCTCTGATTGCTTCCTTCCTGTGTTATATCTTCCACTGTCTGAGGCATCTTCTTCCATACCCCTGTAGCTTTACCGTACCACATGTGCTAGTGATAGAAAAAAGGGCAGTACTTGTGCTTTATCAAGAATATGTAATCCCCAAAGGGACCCTGCACGTGATTCTATAGTTATATCCAGCATGTGATACATTCTAGTCCTCAAACAGCAAAATGCAGGAAGCATGTACCAGGGTAAAGAAATATGACATGTCATGTAAGACATTGTTAAGGAAGTCATGGACCACTGAGACGATCTCCAATCCATTACAACAAGGCCTATTTCAGCATATCAATTAATGCATTTACGCGAAAGGAACCTTTGTAAAGGACGAATCACATTATATTGTGCTTTTCTAGAGAGCAGGAAGTGTATATATACCTTTCACAACTTTAGTGAGATAAACCTTACAGACATTTCGTCTGGAGGTGGGTGGGGGGGGGGGGGCGGCGGTGACTGACTAGATTATATGACTGTTTGAGGAATAGTGTTATATGTGGTAGTCAAAAGAAACGACTGATGTGATTAGCTAAACAAGCATGAATATCAAACGTTATGTTGTAGGTGGATTGACGCAAGAGCAAATACAACAGCTGGAGCGATCTCAGATCGAGGCTATATCATTCAAAGCCATATCCATTATTCCTGCCATGTGTTTTGCGGTAAGTCATGGTTCCTGTCAGGCCAACATTATACCTCAGACAACAGCTGCTATCTAAATATATGATATCTTCTGCCGCATTTCCATTTGACCGCGAGTTATTCTGAACTAGCACTAGTGTGTGCATTTTATTTAGTCAACAAGGTCGTATAATGTGACAACACCTCACCAGTGGGTGTGTCACCTTATCCGATTCAAACGAGATTTGCTTGTGTACGGTCCACTTCATGTGTCTACTTCAACCGTGCCGGGCATTGTGATTAATCGATTCGCGTTATTTGGACGCTAGGCGCACGTATTGTTCTTGGCGTCAACATTAGATGTTGTTTCCAAAGTCTTAGTTTATTCCGATTGTACCCATCTGTACTTTAGCAAATATGACCACTGATAAACGGGAGAGGAGATCTGGGAACAGGTGGAGAGACTCATATTAATTAATCGTTCAATCCAATATTTCGTATTAGATTTTACGCACACATTTGACCTTCTTCGTCAGCTCCACGTGTATTTGAACACTCATTCTTCTATCTACTAAGGACGATTTTCAACTCTCTTATGCCAAACTGAATATGTCCGTCTGATGACTTTTTTTCACAGAAATTTACAGTGACACAGCTCGCATATTTCACACCTACCCAAACTACGCACGTGACATCGGATCAGCTCAAATCCCTGAGTGCTCAGAAGAGGGCAGCACTCGAAACTACATCCAAGGAGATTCGCTCAGATCCCATTATACAAATCAACACTACCCCAGGCGGCCAAGGGGGCCAAGGAGGTTAGAATGGGGATATATTGGCTATATCACACAAGTATAATGAACAAATGTTCCAATATATGTACTGCACGCAAAGAAAATAGGCGTCTACAAGTGTCACTTGTACTCTAGAAAACGACTTCGATATTCATTTGGATAAAGAATAATGTATAGAATGTTATGTATAGAGCAACATCAAGCCATCTTGCGTTTTTAGTATTTTTATTTCATACACATTTGGAATTGGTGCTGTCATACGAAATAGGTCGGTGGATTATTAACAACGAAATTTTTTTATGGACGACGGCTGAATATTGAATGTCGAATCTGACGCTTGCTTCTCAAATATTTATAGGTAATTTTGAGCGAAGTGACGGGGAAAAAATGAATTCAGTTTTAATATTTTTATCTATACTTAAGGAATGTTTAATGAACAAAATATTCCACTATTCTACACTATAAAGTATACCGCTTTTGATATGAGTGGAATGCGGACTGCTTGAGATGGGGTAGGTGCTAAAAGCAGACCGGCAACTGGTATTCATAGTATTTCAAGATTGGAGATGTTAATTAATAATCGATTACTTTCAGATGCGGCATTCGTATGTGCTACTCTCTGGGTTGTCCTCACGTGCTTGCTGGCATACGCCATACAGATCTGATTGGCGGACAGGAACAGTCACGTGACGTACAAAGCAGTCCGCACGAATACCTAAGTTTAAAACCTAGGCCTACAACCTGAACACTGGATGAATTTAAGCGACAGAAAAAAGGACTTGACCAATTTTAGTAAAACGGACCATGAGAATTCCACGAGTAAAGCTACTTGCTTTTGATCTTCTAACTCTTTGTATTTTTGAGACGACAGAATATTTCTGGATTTTTTGACAGAAAGAACATTGATTGACGACAAGCCATTGTTTGCTGTTAAGATGACGGTTGATTAGTAATGGTAAAGATTCTGTCACAACGCTGTGATGAAAATGCATGTTGAACGTGTTTATCCATGTACATAAAATATTTGCAATATATTTTTATGATTTTTTTCCTCATGAATAATAATATACATAATCTACAATGAAAGTACTTGTGTACTTTCCAAAGATATGGCATCGAGCACAGTCTGTGATAATTGTACATAGATCCAAACATTAGATTTATACCAATACCCGTTCATCAATTCCTCACTCTCACTTCTACTTGGAACATCGACCATTCCAGCTAAATATTCACGATGGCTCATTACAATCTGAAATCAAGACTTTCTAACTTCAGTATTCCAGAACATTCAAGCTTAATATTCACACTAGCTCTTTACAATCTGAACTCAAAATACTTTCTAATTCCAGATCACCCAAGCTGAATATTCAAACTAGCTTTATATAATTTGAACTCAAGACTTTCTATCTCCAGTATTCCAGATCACTCAAGCTTAATATTCACGCTAGCTACATTCAGAACTCAAATACTTTCTAACTCCAGTATTGCAGCAACAATTGAGATAATACTGTCGTATGTTCATGGTAAATGCGATTTTATCCTCCACAAACCTAGACAAATGTATGAATTTATTTTCTTAGCCTGAAAAATTATGTTTCACTTCTAAATAGACATGGGTCTCCAATAACCCGCAAAATATCTTCTCATAATTTGAACTGACATGGCATATAAACCCGAGGAAATAATTTATTAATCATTTTCAAGAGTTAACGTTTGTGAAAACAGTTTTGTACTTTGATAAAAAAGAATGTATAAGCATCTAGTCACTTTACCTATGCAGCGATTGAATCATATATGTGTTGATTTTATACTGTACATAATTTGAACATGCTTATTCTACTGCTGTTAGCTTCCGTTCTTACTGCAAGCATATGAAAAAAATAAAACGAAATGCGTTCAAACTATAACAATGCGGTGTCATTCAGTTTTGTTGGGAAGGTATTCAACAGCGTATTTCATCATGTAGTACCTGACAACTTTAATGTCAAAATCGTTGCATGGGTACATGGAAAATAAGCAAAAAAGACATTCAGAGAAGGGAGTGTCAACATCCAAACCCCGTTCTCATAGCCATCACGAGGACATAAGAATAAATCTCACCTCCTCAGAGAGCTTGTCGCAAGAGGCGACTGAGGCACCTGTGGGGTTCTCGGGTGTGAAAAGGACCCAACGTCGTGATATGACTGAAATATAGTTGAAAGCGACGTTAAATCATATTCACTCGATCGCTATCACGAGGAAGTTTCAATGACTTCGACGAAAACAAATACCAGGTCCCCAATGGATGGCAGAGGCGTCGGTGGGGTAGAAAATGGCAAAGTGTTCGATTTAACGATGAGGCATCACCATCGGCATGAAGGTGGTTATATGTTGGTAGATCAATATTTGAAATTCTATAAGACTTGTGTCTATAACAACTTTCTAACCGTGTAATTATTGAGTGTTTTAGCACGGTAGTGTGAAATTTACATGTGTCAAGTGCAGGTGTTCATTGGTTGATTCTATACAAGTGGTCGTCTGCTTCATACAATCGAATAAACACACAAATGAATTACAAGATCGGATTTCTTCCTCAAGTTTAACTGCTGTTTTTCATCGTGAAATTGATTAACAAAGCGACACAAATATACCTAAATCCAAGTATTTCCACAGCGCCTGGCTCAGCTGACAGAATAACCCTCCATTTGAGAGACCACATAAACTCGTCCACTGACATTGGCACGATGCCAAGCGAGACGGGAGCATCGTGCCAATATCGGTGGACGAGTTTTTTTTTCAAGAAAGGGGAGAAAGGTTGTCAAAGTTTAAAAAATGTTTTCAAACTTTCATTATAATATTTGCTGACAATCAATCTGGGTAGTGCATTAGAATAGAAATAAATTTTAGGGCGCGGGCTTCGCTCTTGACCTAAAATATAAACTTTCCCAAACTAACCGTGCGTAAAATAACCATTGAGCACGCCTATGAAAGCATTATTTCTTAAGTGAGCCACCTTCAACTCTTCATCTGACGGCCCTTTCTGGTGGCTAAAACTTCGCACACTATATAATAGTATCAAACTCTAAGAGAAAGAGTTTTAAAGAATTCCGTTGCCTACTCTGATGACGTCACAGTGACGTCATATACAAAACGGCATTGAAACTTCTTTTTAAAATCATTCTTGTAAGTTCCCCATAAAATCCGCTCGATAAATGGGAGAATGATTCGCTTAGGTAGAATAAATTCATGTCAAGTATTTATGATAGAAAATACACGTATTTAATAATAGAAAAATCGACACCACAAGAAATAGTACAAGTGTCTCTGGACCAACGTTCTTCATACTCCAAACACTGCAATAATCATTAGTGACAGCGACTGAGAATGTTATCACGTTCTTTAGTCCATGACACTGGAGTACAAGTATTGAATTGAGCTTGAATCCAAGAGCTGTCGGTGGGTTCATGAAGATTCTATTAGCTGGGTGCACAATATTCTTGAGCAGTGAGTCCATACAGTAAATTCCATGAGGTGGACGCCGAATTGCAAAAAGCCAACAGCCTACGTAATGAAAACTAATCAATTATTTCCATCGAAGCAGTGGGTTATTTATTCTACCAGATTTCTACAAACAGCGTGCCCAATACACCCGCAGCCGTGGCTCATTGAGTTAACCCCATAAAATGGGAGGCGCAATACCATCAGCTTTCAGTGATTTTCATGAACTGCGAGTTTCCAATTTCCAAAAGAGTTGAATCAAATGTCCACGAGGTAATGAATTGTCATGAGGTGGATCTCATTTCCACGAGTTGTGGATCCAGTGACATGAGATGATGTCTTGAGCTTTGGATGCAATTTCCATGGGCTTGGAGTCCAATTTTCATGAGATGTGAACACAATTTCCTTGTTGTCGTCCAAGCTTTCATGTATATGCAATCAACAGGTGGTGGGAGGTTAAATTCCATGAGCCGTGTGTCCAACACTCAATATCTATCGGCACTATTCGAAAGAACACGCTGTTTTACATTATCTCATACACACAGTTCCAATATAGTGATATGTCCAGGTACAGATCTGACGACGATAGAGCAAAAACATTCCACAGTTACAGTTCCGTCATGATACAAGTATACTTTGGCATTATAGTATACGCGATGTGTCTTTGTTTTATTTCATATAAATAATACAACTGTACAATAGATAATATAAACATCTTCTCTCTCATTCGCACATTCACTCAAGTATTTATATCACATTGGATATTCCATGTAATCATTTTAAAAAGCATAATGCAATGATCAACACGCTGATTTTTTGTTGAATTCATCGATCCTAAATTCTTTTGAACTAAGTATTTTTTACTAGAGAATTGGTTTATAAATTTGTATACAGGAGCGATTTAAAATTGAGTTCCATTTTTTATTTTTTTTTATTGTGAAAATATATCTGTTTGTCAAATGCATCAGCGTGCTGATAGCACATTGTTCTTTTATCCAACCTAATATGATTGTGTCTTTGTTGATTTTCCCTTGTCCAATGGTTTTAGTCATTCTTCTAAATTTAACTTTTGAACAAGACATATATATATATGCTCGATAGTTTCCCTTCACTCAAACAATAGTAATATGCAATTATCGTTGTCTAGGATAGAGATTTTATGTAAAAAGGAATTTGTCACCAGTATCAGCTGAATATTTTAAACTGTATATATCTTTAGTTCGTATAGGTTGTACAATGAAAGGGGGATTGTATGTACCCGTTGCTATTCTAGATTTCAAATACCTTCCCATCTGTCTTCAGAACTTGGTTTCAAGTTAGGTTCATAATAAAGAATATCATAGAACTCGTTACATATCTTCCTCTGCCCTGCCAAACGTTGAAGGTGGGAACTAAACACCTGACTTGTTTTTTGTATGCCTGAAAATTCTGTCATTTTATTTTTCCAATCATTAGGTATACACTTCAATAATTTCATATAATCCAGAAATGTTCCTTTTATATCGTATTGTGATTTCACATTAGTGAAGTTAGAAAAGTTTCCATTTGTATCTATCAAGTCTCTTGGATATATAACTTGTTTGTCATACCATTTCCTCACAGAATAAGGTTAAATCATAAAGGTTCATTGAATAAATCATTTGGCGATGTAACCTTCAATTTTCATTGTAACTCGTATCATGCCAGAGAAGTATCCTTCCAAAAAGGGTTGGTAATATATTCTGTTTAAGGTACTTTTTAGCCAGTTTGCACCCAGGGTACACATTTGCATATATGAAGTTTTCCCACTTTCTTTTTGTTAAAGATGATTCGATTGTTTCGCCTCTTATATTCATAAGTAAGGTTTTTAAAAACAAAAGATAATTTATACACAGCAGTACAATATTTTGTAATTTCTCTCTCGAGTGAGGTATGGCTGCACAATCTTTACAGTTTCACATATAATACATTAATCCAGATTGAGATAGTCTATTTAATGAAATAACGACTACATTCATTTCAAGTACTGTAGTCTTTGCGCCTTTGGGAATTTTAAAATTTGCTTTTTAAGGTAACCGCTGACTAATCATTCTTATAGACTGGTATTCTAGCGGCCTCAGTTGTAATATTGAAAATGTCAACAACAAAAATGTCCAATCTAGCTTGCTTTCTGTGACTTTCTCTTCTCCATGTAAAGCGTCTGGTGTTTTCATGCAACATTCTCAATACATCAACGTAATATTTAGTCTCCATAAGGACAGGGAGGATTCTCGTGCGTTTGGGTGATTGTATGTTTATAATTATCAGTGTTTATTTCTGAAATCAGGACTAAATTTCAGTCTCCACAGATTATCACCGACGAATTTCCTATTTCTTTGACTTTTTAATTGTTTGACTTTATTGAGAAAGAGCGTTTTTCACTGGTTGGAGCATAATTTCTCCCTAATGTTTTCGAAACGTGAATTTCTTCTTGGGGTCAATATCGACGTTTATGACTTTATAATTTTTTTTTAATAATACGAATTTGCTGTAAAAGGGCTCACCCAGGCATCATTCCGCCACTCACTACGTATAATGTATTTATTCTTGGGTCCGTGTGAGTATCGTGTAGACAGATTATAGAAAAGTTTTCCTCTTTTTAAAGTAGTGAAACACATCTTTTCCGTTCTTTGGATCAGCTAACCCTTGCGTACTCATTGAAACGATGCTGACAGTCTCAGTCATAGTAGCAGTTCGTGGGGGAGAAAAAATTGCCGAGATTGGAGTTGATATTGGGTATGACATATGAAGATTGACATATACAGTCTAACATATAGAGGAGAGAGATCTATATAAAGTCAAATGGTTACAAAATCTGCAAATAATCGTTGAAATTGGAGCGATATGCAAGAGGTGGGGAAAATTGACGTCTGGCGACTAAAAAGCAACCATATGACTCTACAGGAAAGCATCCCTCGGCACCTAACATTCAGACCCGAGAATACGGTGGATTCTTGAACGTAGCCTTAGTATCTCAGCCGCGCTTTTATTGCAGCTGTTCATGTGGAGACTATGAAGTATCCACACGGCCCCTAGCACCGGCTTAAGCGGAATTAGATACGTTAGCTCGGGAGCTGTGATGACATATACGAGTACGAGTAAGATACATGTACGAGTCACGCAAAAAGGATCATACTCTGCAGACTAGACATACAATTTGCAAGGTAAAGAGCTCCGAATGCACCTGAGCCAGCTGGAATATAACAGGTAAAAAGGAAGTATGAACCGATTCAGCCTGTCGGGCAATATATCGAATGTATCGGACTATAAGTCATGCTAGCTATCTACAGGTTAGTGCTGGTAGCTACAAAATTTGGTCAGCAAATTTCACTTGATCCCTCTGCGTAAGTAACCCTACCCAACTTTTTGCGCTATCTCCGGAACGACAAAAATGGAGAGCTGAAACTCCTTGACTTTATAGTTTATCATATTGGGGTCATTTTGAGCCTATTTGCATAACCCCCCGAGCAGAGAATCATGGGTAAATTCAAAATAGCGGCCACGTGGGGTACCAGAAAATTGATGTTTTTGTCATATTTCTTCAAAATTTCTGCTTTTCCGCGATGAAAAGTGGGCAAAACTATTTTATTTCACATCACATTAATATTTACTAATTTATTATGGTTTTTGTGGAGAAATTGCATAAATAAAAAATTCCGACCGAAAAATCGACCAAAAAATGCCGTTTTTGAAAATGACGTCACTGTGACGTCATCAAAGCTGGCATCTTGGATTTTTTTAGAGCTTGACCCAATGATATAGTGTGGTAAATTTCAGCCCCCTAGCTCAAGAGGTGAGTAAAATAATTAGGGGAGGGGGGGAGGCAATTTATTTTTCCAGTATTGTCTTAATCTCGTAAGTAGTAAAATCCGGCATCCCTGTTCGGCCTTGTTTCAGTGAAATTGGGACCGGTTGACACCGTCCTTTCATACAGTCTAGTTGATCGTCGACCTATTGTGATTGGGCATGATGTCCGGGAATAATCATTCTACTTTTAGTAAAGTGGGTGTCTTTCAATGAACTCATGTCATTTAACATTATGAGGGATAGGATACTCAATTGTAGAATAGTTGTTTCTAATATCGCTCAAGACGGTTCTAGGGGCCGTGTGAGCATGTCATTCGAGATATCTACACCGCCGAAAAAAGGTGATAATTATCACCCCGAAATGATCACCTTTAAGAATGATGGCCATCTCTGAAGAATGATGAGCAATGATTGTAAATTTAGGTCATCTCCTTTTCCACAGTACACTAGTGAGGCAAAATAATCACCCTTAAAAGGTGATGGCCGTCGCCATTTGAAGGTGATGGCTCTAACTCTAACTCATGGCCAGATCCGATCACCATTAAAGGCTGATACATTTTGTTCTGGCTGTGTACATAAAGAGCTGCAATAAAAACGTGGCTGAGATACAAATCATCACAGAGATTATTTTTGGTTCTTGTGATGTTTTTCGGTATGCAGTCAGAATATTGGCCTGTTGAGTCCTATGACTTCTTGTCAGTACGCCGGCATCTTTGCCTAACACCTTTATATGCTGCGTTTAATTACGGGGAATAATTACTTCGTTCTAACTAGCAGGGATAAAAAGATCTACAAACTAGAACGTACATATCACACACACACCAAACATCATCTTATCACATACAGGGACTATGTATATAATACATGTATCAGTAAGTTATTCAATGACCGTAAATGCACAATTAAGAGTAAAATGAAATCAGGAACATTTGATCTACATAAGAATAAAAATATAGAAAATAAGTTTATAATATTGTACAATAAGATGCTACAAGTCTATTGCCATAAAATGTTGAGCGTGTTTTTGGTTTCTCCTTAAAACTTGATCGCTTGTACATCACCAACAACACAGACAGGAGTTGTCAACCTCTAGATAACCTGCAACAACAATGTATATTGATATATAGACCGGCATGTGCTTTGCACGTCATATACAGGGACCTGGCCGTTGGGTGGGGTAAAAAGGGGGGGGGGGGGGGGGGGGGGTTAATGTCATACTGGAGAATGTTTCACTCATCTCGCCGTTATAAGGAGATACGAAGTCATTAAATAGAGACACAAAGTCTGTATTGTGAGATATATACTGAGTCGCTAGACACTAAAGTCTTTATAGCGGGCTGAGAATGTGGTATCTCGTTATAAAAACTCAGTATATTATATATGTTTCTTGTACATTTTAGTGTCAGAGCAAACACGGGTCAACTTTATAGAATCTTAAACTCTAAAGATATTTGACAGGATACATGTAATTGAACAAGACTTACCACTATTCTGGGAGTGGCATGAAATAGGTGTTTAATCTTTTCGGGTCAACAACGCAAGAGCACAATTCTTATTACACAATATTTTATCATTAGCTTTAACATGTTTAAACATGATAACTCAGTAAATGTGGAAAACCGGGTTCTAACTTGCTTAATACTCACACTGGCTCGCCCATTCGACATACGTCTGTAAATAAACAGTGAAGATGTGTGTTAACGGCTTGTAACCCACATTAACGATTTTTACATTGCACATTTCTTTATTACTGTATGAATTCTTCCTTCAGTTGAGATTATTTATGTGCATACATGTTTGCTTATGTGCAAGTTTAGACTTCAAAGCCTTAAGACTGACAAAAACCTCGCCTGACTGAGAGAAGAGGCAATCAACACATGTCTCATACAAATTTCATTATAAGTTAAACCTTTTATTCCAAGAAAAGTATTCACCTTGTGGGTTCGAAACTTGGTAAAATTATTCTGAACTAGGTAAAGAACAAGTGGGGGGTCTCAGTTTTCTAAATGTTGTTCCGGTGGCTGAGATAATGATGTTCAGAGTGTGGCCATCGCAGTTTATCCAATTTTTGTCCCCCGACGCCCGAAGGGCTAAAAAGGGACTATTAGTATTGGGTTTCGTCCGTCGTAGCGTGCGTCCGTCCGTCCCGCCTATAGGTGGCGCCACCTTGGGAACCAAGTTAAAATTTTGTTTTCAGACAATATCTTTTGAAAAACAGCACGAATTCTCTTCAAATTTGGTACATGGGTACCTCGCCTCAAGATCTCGCCTGGGATTGTTTTTCGCGCCGATCCGCCTATAGGTGGCGCAACCTGGGGGAAAAGTTAAAATTTCGTTTCCGGACAATAACTGGGCGGATTTTGTTTCCAAATTTTGTATTTGGGTACCTTGCCTCAAGATCTCGCTTGTGATTGTTTTTAATGCCGATCCACCTGTAGATGACGCCACCTGTGGGCCAAGTTAAAATTTCGTTTTTCCGGACAATAACTTCTGAACAATTTACTGGATTAGGTCAAATTCGGTAATTGTGGGTACCTTGCCACTGGATCTCACTTGGGATTGTTCTCCATGCCAGGTACTGAACGTTACGGTTCCAAGCCAAATCAATTGTTTCAACGTCGGGGGACTTCAACCCCTCGGGTTATCATGTTTAATTGAAAACACAGAAAATTTCACAGAAAAAGATCTCGACCAAATCTTGATAAACTGTGGCACAGCTATTTGATTAAAGGGTTGTTCTACTCGACACAGTTCCCAATCAAATCAAATGAAACTTCTCGAAAAATAAACGTTTGGATATACTCATTTTATAAAAAAGACAAGAATTTAAATTAGAATAAACTCATACCTGTCAATCTCACAACCAATATATTCCCATATTTAAAATCCAGAGAAGTAAACTTTCCATTAATATATACTAGTATGTTCTTACAATAAGACGACAAATGGCAGTGGGTGTGTATGAAAATCCGCTCAGGTGGGTCACAAGCCGTTAAAAAGTATCAGCATGCATATGCAGCCAGGCGTGACAATAAATACATTCACCTATAGTCTATGAGAAGTTGATAGGGAGGTCAATGGAGTAACAAAACTGAATAGATAATTGTAAAGAAACCTATATTGAAAGACTTTGGGTGCGCATTATATAGAATTGGGCCAAGAATAAGTGAATCCCAGTTGTTCTATATTAAGATGAAGCCCGACACCTCTGGTACAGGTACAAATACATTTCAGACGGGGAAAAATACAATTTCGCATAAATAATCTTTGGTATACTGAAAGTATATTTTCATTGATAAACAACTAAGCAAGATTTTCATTGACTATGACTAAATGTGTTGCCATAGCAACAACATCAATTTAATAGGAATAACATGGGAATAGATGGGAAATTTTAAAAAGATTCAAGCTTTTGTCCTTTAGAAAGTAAATTAACTTGGTGACCCTAATTTTTTAATTTGTCTTTAGCTGAAACAGAGTTATCTACGTGTAACCTGGAGTTTTGAGAAAATATCTATGTTCTTTTTTATCTAAAATCCATTTTTTCCATTTTCCCCATCATTTTCTGTGTTAATCTGAGAAGCGGCTACTCCATGTTGATGAACATCCATATCATAACGTGATATGGTAACCCCTTATTTCATGTTAAGAGTTCCAATGAAAATCTATATTGAACCATCAGTGATCAACAAACAGACATCAGATCCGACATCCAGGGAGCAGCCATCCGCCATGCATAATGTTCAACGTCTGCATCGTTTGACAGCTTTGTAGCAACTATTAATGACACGATTGCCGCATTTGCGATAAATACTGGTCCCTTCACTATAGGTTACATAAACTCTTTGTTGTGACATTAGCCGTTGAGGTGTAAACTGGTAACCGTTAATGTCACAAGCACGACAATGAGAAATTGCAATAGCAAATACTAATGACACAATTGTCGTAATTGCGACATTAGTCGTCGACTTTGTATGCAGAGTCGCCAGCTAATGTCGCAAATGCGACAATAGCGGTTGACTGTAAGCAGAGTCGATTGCGTCATTATGCTAATGACGCAATTAATGCTAATGACACAATAACGACATTAGCTGGCGACCTGACAACTAACTGCTAAAGACATAATTGCGACAATTTGGGTATTAGCAATTGTGTGACTAATGACATAATTGCGACAACAGCTTCACCAGCAGAGGTGTGACTATGAAATATCCATTGGCATGGCCCGAGGAATAAGTCTCAATAGCTGAAGCTTCGCACCGACAATAGGCATTAATAAGGTCCGAGTACATATCGGGTAAAAATGAGATCATTATCATTTAATGCTTAATGGTTATGACTATCCACCACGTACCCGGAATTGATTTTAGTCTTTGTAAATAGCCTAAGAAGGTAGTCAGCTTGGTCATCGGTTTTGTACGTCTGTGGAATGATGACATACACTCCTGGTTGGAAGGAGAACCGCCGACAGAGTTCCCGATAATACTCGTATTCTCCAGTACCCACCAATTCTCCCCTGTCTTTGTACTTCCGGTCCAGAGGACTGAAGCTCTCTGAGAATAGCTACAAAATATAGAACAGATCACATATCAAAATCGAGACGTTTGATCGACGGCGTTCGATATAGGAAGAAGAATGAATGCGGTCTGAAAAATAACGGCTCGTTATTAATATGAATAACTGCTTATTATTAATATAGAAGCCCCTGATGAAAAAACAATGATGCCCCACGACATTTATTGGGGATCTTATAGGATTTTGGCACAATATATCGGTTCTGTGTTATCCAGGCAGTTTATATACTTCAATTTATAAACGACATAGGATGGGCGACAAATGGTTAATGAATGTCCGATTTGACGCTTGTTTTAGAATAATTATAGTAACAGTAATTGCTCCAATTGGATGTATTTGGATACTGGTATCAATTAATCCTATAGGATCCCGTAGGATATGGAATTAGGGCATAAGAAGTATAAATCTATCTTCATAATTTACCCGGACTCTTTAAAGGCTGAAATACGCACACAGATTGGACGAGATTAACATTTTCTGCACAAAATAGTAAGTTATGTTAAATAATATGTTCTAAATCACAACGAAAGTGTGTCGCTAATCCTTTCGTACTCGCTAAGAAAAAGTACCTTGATAGTTTGCAGAGTTTGTTTTCCTGTTATTTGGTTGATATTTTGGGACCTTTAGTATTCAGGGAAATGGAGATATTGGTATTCTGTGAATCGTTATTTTTTTCGCAGGATGAACGCTTTGTTGTATAAACCTGTGTGGGTTCACACGTGAGTTGGTTTTTCAATTTTACGTTTTCAAAAAACCTTTTTTTTAAAAATTGGCTGTATCCTGCAAAAATCGAAATATCTCAGTTTTCCAAAGCAAAACCCCAAACACCATAAACAAAAATTGATCAAAATATTTTTGGGGTGTAGAATTTCAAATGTATAAATGTAGATCATTCAACTTACCCTAAATACGTTGTAACCAATCATAATTGCCTTTTGATCTCGGGAAGTTCTGACTTCTTTCTCCATTAAGGATACAATTAACGTACATTTTCCACTGCTGTCTGGATCAGTCAGCCTCACGTAATACTGCTCATTGCCCCATTGCATATCTGGAAGGAAATAACCAATACTGATTGTTTACAATACATTAGTACTGTTATAACCGTTAATTTTTATCTATAATTTCAGTGTAATAATAACTATCCTACGATATCTGGTACATCCCTCTTTTGCAAGTCTATTATTCGTAGCAGGAAAATACGGTAATTCTGGTATGGCGATGGTAATAAACATATTAGCTGAATGAGTTATTCACAACGGCAAAACTTTGGGGGTTCTCCACCTAGACCGAACTTCTGCTGCTACTAAGGGCCAACGCTGAGAAATGTATTATTCTTATTATCTTCAACGCACTCCATCAGTATCAACCATAATCGACAGCCAGCAAAGAATGTGAGAGGCACGACAGGACAACCAAGAAAGCTTCACATGGTGGAACGGGGATTGAAAGTACTTTAGTCCAGTACATCGATCAGTATCTTATCTTACTATATACCATCAGTTCACTAAATCTACAGTCACTAAACTATACAACTATTCGACTAGAAGGAGAACTCGTCTGGGGGATATAGGTTCAGTTTCTCACACGAATTTCACTGCTCATTTCACTTTCAATCCATTAGACTCCAACAACAGTTGGCGGGCTCATTATGGTAGTCCGCCGCTCGCCTCCATGTTGCGTTGTATGTGAAGAATATCAGTTTGACGCAAACCACCACAAGATTTACCAGCTCAAAAACGGGATATTGCCCGATCTTTTCATAATGGCAGATTTCCTTAACTGTCTTTAAGTATTGCGCGAACCAAAAAGTGATGCTTCGCCGTAATAAATTCCTCAAACGCACCGTAGTGGCATTTCGTTGCGGGATAAGTTCAGACAGTCCATGGAGTCTTCTTGCACCCTTGACATTTTCTCAATCAACTCCTTGGAAACTTTATTTTGTATACCCAGTCATTATGTCACCTTCATTGTACAAAATCATGTCAGAAAAAAAGCCCTGTGCAATTTCAAGTTAAGTGAGCTCATTGTAAATACCAATAACGTTGCGTGCTGGCAACAAGGGCAATATCCGAGAGACAGCAATGATGGTGGTCTGTTCAGATTGTTCTGAAACAGAGTTTTGTGGACCTCTACCCCGGGATCCTCATTCTCAGAGAACACTGATACGTGAAACAAGGGATGTTCACTCTATGAGCAAAAAGCAAATGAAAATTAAGTTTCTGAAAGAAGGGAATAATGACCTAATTCGTCGATTAACACACGTTTTGTTTAGAATCCCAGGTCGTTCGGCGTGGAAACCCACCATACTAAGGATTAGTCATCAACAGTTATGTGCCCGTGGGCAGTCGTCAAAATCGAAAAAAAACACCATTGCCATTTAATCCAGAGAAAATTCGCTTTTCATTTGCACTGACGTTCCTTGAATTTTGCATAGATTATTCATAGGACAAATGCGTTGGAAAATTGCATGGGTTCTTATGCAGGTCGAATGCCGATCAAAACTCAGCAAAGTAGGAAATTCTTTGAGATTCAAGAATGGCGATTCAATGATCCAGAGAATCGACTTAATTCCCCAGAAATGTATCCAAGTCTATGATTTCTTTTTCTTCTGATGCATCAACCATTTTGGCGAAGACGATATATAAACACCACCTATAACTCCGTAAACTAGAGACGCGATCAACAGTTCTCAATGAAGCCGACCAGATATCATGATGTTCAATGCACTTGTTGTGACGAACTTTCGAAGTAATAGTATAGTATAGTCTATTTACGTCTCCCCTCATAATATATTGTTCATATAACAAATATAATACCTATAAAAAATACGAACCATTCCATACATAGACACGAGAGACGGCATAGAACAGTAGAATACTCCAATACAGGATATAAAAGTACATACCGATATACAAAGAATTGCAAGCTATTCACTACATTCAGTTATTTACAAATACGTTTTTTTTAATCAAATGCGAGATTCTGGCGGTCTAAGGATAGATCTTTCGACTTTGAAATACAAATGAAAATTATCTGTATAACTTATGTGTTCAAAATCTCTGTAGAAATATCTGTAAATTAATTAGTTAATGGAAGACCTAACACCGACTTATAAGTAATACCGGTATTATAAATATCAGTATATCAACTTACTTCCTCCACAGAGAGAAGAACAGCACGCGGTTTCCTCATGAAGCCACGATCCTTGGTACGCCACCATCGACCACTGGTCCTTAACCTACAAACAAGAGTTAAATACAAACGTCTAGATCATCATTGCATAATCAGCCGTCGTCCATTAAAGAATCTCCGCGTCCACAATCCAAAGACCTAATTCGTATAACACCATTAGCATCGAGTCAAAAAAATAAAAATCATATTATACAAAAACATCTGTTCGCTTTCTGCAAGAGAGAGGCGGTAAACAGTTTTCAATGATTCCAGCAAGACATCATGATGTTCCGTATTATCAAACCCGTATCGTTGATTAGTATTCTTAAATCCGTATGATTTTGGTTAAACAATCGTTATCTAGAGAAAGATGTATCTCAGTCACGCTTTGATTGTGTCTGTTCATATGAGCATCATGAGGATCTTGAAGTACATGGCTTCATACGGCCCCTAGCCCCGGGTTGAGCGGAATTAAACACAAGTTACCAGTAACGCCAAAGATCGTTCACGCTATGCTCGTATTTTGCAATCAACGTGCGATATGTATCGCCAAGTTTGAGATATTTTGTGAGGATACGCTTCGTGGTATAGCCTTGTTTTACAAGTTTCTTCAATAATGTATTGTGACGTTGTATATAAAATCGTCACATTTCACACAGGATCTAGCAAATGCTACTGGTAGGTCATATCCAATATTGCTTTCCAGAAAGAGATTGCTTACTACATGTATGTCGAAATTGTAATCATCTCCCTTGTTGAGAAGTCTACTAGTGAGAAGCCCTCTTTGATTTTTATAGAGATATTATGTCCACATATGATGTGACATTAGGGCTATCCTTCAAATCCATTGATTGGGGATATATATCCCCCACTGCTCACTGAGTCATTAGCATAGCAATTATCCACAGCAAGAAGGTTATTGATAGCTTCTGTATATATAGTCGCATTCACAAGAGAACAGCAATAGGTCAGACGAAAATGGGTGTATCATTAGAACCCATTGGAATAACTATATGCTCTCGATATATTGTGTCGTCAAATTTTGCATAGGTATTATTAGTGAGAAATTAAAGCAACTCTATAAAAACAATTGTTATATAATTAAATATATTATGGAAGAGATGAAGAATGTTTTATGACTGTTAATATATCGGCGACCAGTTTTCTTGAATGCCAATGATCTAAGGCCGTCAATTTGGTCCTGATGAGAGATTGGAGTATAGAGTCTAGAAATCCTAGGTGGGTACATGTCTGTACGGTATATGTTCTTTCGCATCAAGTTCTTCCATAAGACACTTTCAGTTTTTCAATAACTACATACATTCAACGATAGAGTTTTTGAAAATAGTGGAGTAATATATTTCACAAAATGGTTTACCTTCTGAACGGCCAATTTCAACAGGGTTTAATAAAAGCTTAGTGGTTTGGCTTCTAGAACCAGCTATGGAGCTAGCTTTGTATGGTGTTTTATGCATACTTCATAATCATGCGTCCAATCCATTATTTCAAGAATTTTAGAGGGTTTTTAGAGGTCGACGATTCACAATCAGAATGATAAACTCCAGACTTGTATAAGTTCCATTAAAACTCCTTGACAGCATTAGAGTAATTGAAAGTTTGGTGGCTTTAGATTTTGTATATTCTATCGTAGATTCTGTGAACTTAAAACAGTTTGGTACAGCGTTCCTTGCTAGATGGTCAGACGGCTATAGTCTGAATGCCGATGTTGTCCCTTGGCCAGAAAACCCACTTTATTCATTATCATGATGGTACCAATGTCTCATGACCAAAAAGCCCACTTTATTCATTATCATGATGGTACCAATGTCCCATGGCCAGAAAGCCCACTTTATTCATTATCATGACGGTACCAATGCCCCATGGCCAAAAAGCCCACTTTATTCATTATCATGATGATACCAATGTCTCTTGGCCAGAAAGCCCACTTTATTCATTATCATGATGGTACCAATGTCCCATGGCCAGAAAGCCCACTTTATGCATTATCATGATGATACCAATGTCCCTTGACCAGAAAGCCCACTTTATTCATTATCATGACGGTACCAATGCCCCATGGCCAAAAAGCTCACTTTATTCATTATCATGATGATACCAATGCCCCATGGCCAGAAAACCCACTTTATTCATTATCATGATGGTACCAATGCCCTATGGCTAGAAAGCCCACTTTATTCATTATCATGATGGTACCAATGTCCCATGGGCAGAAAGCCCACTTTATTAATTATCATGATGGTATCAATGTCCCATGGCCAGGAAACCCACTTTATTCATTATCACGATGGTACCAATGTCCCATGGCCAGGAAACCCACTTTATTCATTATCATGATGGTACCAATGTCCCATGACCAGAAAGCCCACTTTATTCATTATCATGATGATACCAATGTCCCATGGCCAGGAAACCCACTTTATTCATTATCATGATGGTATCAATGTCCCATGGCCAGGAAACCCACTTTATTCATTATCATGATGGTACCAATGTCCCATGGCCAGGAAACCCACTTTATTCATTATCATGATGGTACCAATGTCCCATGACCAGAAAGCCCACTTTATTCATTATCATGATGCCATGAAACCCACTTTATTCATTATCATGATGGTACCAATGTCCCATGACCAGGAAACCCACTTTATTCATTATCATGATGGTACCAATGTCCCATGACCAGAAAGCCCACTTTATTCATTATCATGATGGTACCAATGTCCCATGGCCAGGAAACCCACTTTATTCATTATCATGATGGTACCAATGTCCCATGACCAGAAAGCCCACTTTATTCATTATCATGATGGTACCAATGTCCCATGGTCAGAAAGCCCACTTTATTCATTATCATGATGGTACCAATGTCCCATGGCCAGAAAGCCCACTTTATTCATTATCATGATGGTACCAATGTCCCATGACCAGGAAGCCCACTTTATTCATTATCATGATGGTACCAATGTCCCATGGCCAGAAAACCCACTTTATTCATTATCATGATGGTACCAATGTCCCATGGCCAGGAAGCCCACTTTATTCATTATCATGACGGTACCAATGTCCCATGGCCAAAACACTCACTTTATTCATTATCATGATGGTACCAATGTCCCATGACCAGAAAGTCCACTTTATTCATTATCATGATGGTACCAATGTCCCATGGCCAGAAAGCCCACTTTATTCATTATCATGATGGTACCAATGTCCCATGGCCAGAAAGCCCACTTTATTCATTATCATGATGGTACCAATGTCCCATGACCAGAAAGCCCACTTTATTCATTATCATGATGGTACCAATGTCCCATGGCCAGAAAGCCCACTTTATTCATTATCATGATGGTACCAATGTCCCATGGCCAGAAAGCCCACTTTATTCATTATCATGATGGTACCAATGTCCCATGGCCAGGAAACACACTTTATTCATTATCATGATGGTACCAATGTCCCATGGCCAGAAAGCCCACTTTATTCATTATCATGATGGTATCAATGTCCCATGGCCAGGAAACCCACTTTATTCATTATCATGATGGTACCAATGTCCCATGACCAGAAAGTCCACTTTATTCATTATCATGATGGTACCAATGTCCCATGGCCAGAAAACCCACTTTATTCATTATCATGATGGTACCAATGTCCCATGGCCAGGAAGCCCACTTTATTCATTATCATGACGGTACCAATGTCCCATGGCCAAAAAACTCACTTTATTCATTATCATGATGGTACCAATGTCCCATGACCAGAAAGCCCACTTTATTCATTATAATGATGGTACCAATGTACACATCTTTATGAGAATTCAGCCTTCTTCGGTCTAGTGGAAACGTCCTGAGGCTGGAAACTTTACTTCTCGGAGGTGCTGGTCACATTACCCTCAATAACGATCGCATTGGGAGATCGAGCTCATAATGGCTCAAATGACCTGCCAAAGGAAACAACTTTGAACATGTTACTGCTCCAGTGTGGAATCTATATCCGCAAGACACAGGCATGACTGGGAATGGTTTCAATCATCTTTACCAGTGTAAATGTGTGACGTATTTCCTCACCTCTGAGTAACGTTAAACGAGCGAGGTCAATCCGCACCGTTGACGGCTGAACCTTCCGACTACGAGACGTCTTGCATATTGATGATATGCTCGGAAAATACAACATTCTATCACACCCCCTGTGTTTTACCGAATAACCTTATTACATATCAAGAAGGAAGCCCAGGTGTGATCTGATTTCAATAGATCATACCTCTCAACCAATCGGTGTGGATTATATGACGTCGTAAGTTTCTTCGTGTGTCCAGTTGAACTCGCCCAGAAGGGTAATAGGATTGAAATGGATATCAAAATTTATCGTCTGCCTGTATATCTTGTTGTGCATCCTTTTGCCGTACATTATGGAGCCAACTAAAGTTGGAGAACACTTTTTTTTCCGCGAAGATTTATTCAAAGTTGTTGATCTCATTAAACCTTTTTGAACGTACGATAGGTACACAATCCAATCATTGGATGACGGGAGAATTTCACATGTTTTCCAAAATCAAGGGTTACGCTTTCATCATTTTGATCGTTAATGGCGTTTTAGGTGTCATACTGTGGACTCTCCAACCCGTTTCGATTTCAGGCACGTGACTTGCAGGTGTCGCTTGCTCCGATTAAATGGCGGGCCAAAGCATTTTTTGTCGGGTATAGGGGTGTTAATCCAGTTTTAAATACAAGAGAATATATTTCTTTTCAGGAAACATCTCCACATTGTGCTGTTTTCAGTGTGGTAGAATAGAAATACTTCCTTGCTTACTGTGGTAAAACATCTAGAATAGATCGGGCTTCAATAAGAGAAGTCTTCACGTTTGATCACTCAGGCCGTGAAGACTCCTCCTATTGCAGCCCGATCTATTCTAGGTGTTTTACCACAGTAAACAAGGAATTATTTCTTAATTTTACTAGGACTGAACGTATTTAACCAATTGTGTGTTTAGCACAATTCTGATGTTCACGCTTCAGACACTATGTACAGTGTATGCCAGAAATGTTCGGGATTGAGTAAATATATATTTTTTGTGTGTAAATATGGCAACAAGCAAATTCACAGAATTAACGACACATAATAAGCACGAGGCCCAATCCAAAAACTAGAAATACAACAGTGGATATATGGGATATTTTATGAAGTTACAAATACCAAAAAGTTACAACTTACCAAATCTATTGCAATTTCGTCCGTGAGAGCATCTGGCACAAGATGACACACTTGCATTTCATCAAAACACCGGATAAAGTCTTCATACTGAATCCTGCAAAAGGAAAACAGTCCATTTCAGATTCCTTGGTATAAGTCAGATCCCCAACTCCGTAATATATTTTCCCGTTCCTATAACGGCAAGGTTGTTGTATGAAACTCTTACACGCCCAATCCACATATGTATATACAATGCCACTAAATAAATTTATAGTTTGGTTGAACAAGATAATTTCTCAAGAGTTTGGCAAAGGTCAAATTGAGAGCAAGACAGTCTTATCATCCTCATCATTGATAAATATACTTGATCAGTTTAACTTATATCCTTTTCTATCGAGTTATATTAGAACGTATGTAGCTTGACATCTGATTCAACAATCGATAGGTGACAGTCGTCCAGGGATCACTTTGTCGTTTGATGTTACGCTTTTATATGACGCTATTTGAGCTACCAAAACCAGTCTATTTTCTAAATGTTTGACACCACGTTTACAGATAATGAACACTGTGGATTCGCTTTTGGCGAAAAGCACCATGCTGAAAAACAGAATGGTTCATCTATCCCTATGTCAAGGCAGTTCACTGCATAATAGTATTATTGAATATCTGATGTGTTATACATGCATCTCATATTCGAAACAGCTCACCAGAATTCTCCATCGTTACGAACCACCAAGTTCAGGCTCTGTCTTTGTTCCGGTGATAGATTACTGATTTCAGGCGACCTGAAATATATATACAGTATGTGATAGACTAAAGAAATGATCGAGCTATTATCTCACTGTTGGCAAGAGTCAATATCAAATAGATATCATAGAACGTCTCCAAGGTTAGATGTTTGGGTGTTGGAAGATTGCAACTTTTCTTGTCCTAGAGGTTGGATTTAGAAAGTGAAGCTTCCCGAATTCGAAGACAGATATCCTTAGTTAACGTAGATAGACGAACCGCTTGCTATGAAATCGTTATAGACTAGGAAAGTAGGGGGAAAACTACGAAATGTGAGTGAAAGAAGTCATGGATGATCTGGACGGAACATAATGCATATTCAGGTCGGTGTGATGGCTAAGAGTGTCCTGGTGATTAGTGTCCCTTTTCATATCTTTTTCTATTGCAACTGAGGACTGCCACTTATCTCCAGTGTGGAGAAAAATGTCCCAGCTGGGTTAAAAGATAGGAGCCGGACACTCGTAGCCACCGGACATTCTTAGCCTCCATACCGGCTCGCTCTACGAAATAAGGTGGGATCTCTCCCTCGTGGACTTGAGACAAGTGTGATGATTGCAGTGTTGCAGGATAGTGATATGAAAACACATTGATGCTCCACAGAAAGTGAAATAATATTAATACCGGTTTGAAAGGAAAGAATGTCCCAGGCAATAATGTCTCTTTTCATACGTTTCCAGGTCTTAACCGAGTTGCACATAAGAAATGAATGTCTTAGCTATGTTATTAGATAAGAGCCGGATATTTCTTCCTTTTACACCAGTAACCAATTATTATTAAGATATCACTCAGTAACCAATTATTATTAAGATATCACTCT
Source organism: Hanleya hanleyi (assembly GCA_036873755.1). Taxonomy (NCBI): domain Eukaryota; kingdom Metazoa; phylum Mollusca; class Polyplacophora; order Lepidopleurida; family Hanleyidae; genus Hanleya; species Hanleya hanleyi. The sequence goes on along the minus strand of JAVTVY010026640.1, from coordinate 73,391 downwards.
CTTTCTGAAGACCGAGTGATCTAGCTCGCATATGCGTACTGTTTGTGGTTGGGTGCAGCGCTATGCCACAGGGTTTGCGGGTTCTGTTGTCACGCGGGGTATCACCCTGACAATCAACATACCTGTGCATTACTAAAAACCTATTCTCCTATGGATAACTGGATATCGGTGATTAAGATTTCATGTAAAGAACATCGTGTCTTGCTGACATTGAAAACTGCTGACCGCTTCTCTCTTGTAAGAAACCGCACACATTTGTGCTGTCATATGAAATAGGTCTTTCGATTATCTACGAGAGAATTATTTATGGACGAGGGCTGAATATTGGATGCCGGATCTGATGCCTGCTATAGTGATATGTTACATATGGTGTGTGTATATATTTGTAACCTGGTAGCAAACTTAATCAATGCGAAGGAAGTCTACTAAAAACCGATCGAAATATGTCATGAATTCAAGCGTTTGAGTTTAAAAAGACGACAATTACTGTTATACTGTGTGCAGTTATTTTGTAAAGAAATTCAAGTGAGCGAGTAAGATTTAACGTCGTTTAACATTTTTTCGGTCATATCACGACGGTGCCTACATGTACCAGAACACGGGAGTGTCCACATTTCCTATTATCCTGGACAATGATCAGCCCAGCCAGTACAGCACTACATCCAAGTATTTGACCGAGCTCAACGTTGCTTAACTTCGGTGATCTGACTAGAACCAAGCTAGAAATATGACGTGTATTTGCTCTGTCCCATAATCACGACTGAAGATCACTTAGGCGACTCAGAACTTCATCGCAGAAAGATGGACAAAAGAAGTTCATTCTAAGAAATATCTCTGAGACGTTAGGATGTGTTTACCGGTCTGACCAGGCGCCATTCCATTCTCCGTGACCCCATGGATTCCGTAATCGGAGCAGTCTGACGATCGCACTACCACTTTGTAGCTGAAAATGTAGATAAGGATTTTCAGTGTTATGTCACTAAGAATAAGAGTACCGGTAACTTAAATTTAAAACAACTCATATGCTACATCAGGTAGTCAGAATGGCGACTTCATATACCATTATTGTTTAAGATTTGTTAATTCAAGGTAGCCTACAGTAAAATCGAAACAGGGACAATGAGTTGTTCTACATGGATAGTTGTCATGACAACCAGAAATCTACGTTTTTCCGAATAACAAAGTACCGTTTTCCTGGAAAGAGTTTCGACAACATATCTCCATGCCCAATACTGTATTATCGCAGGTGTTTCGAATATTACATAATATTAATGTTCATAAATTGCAGAAGAAGAAGCGTACGTACCGATGTGAGTCCGGTGATACTGTAAGCATGACCCATGAATAGTCCATCCGGTCTTAATACTTCTTTATCGGATACGCCCACAGGTTTCTACATATTAATGATATTGTAAATATAGGTAAATAGAATCTAGAGACGCTATGACTATAATAATTTAGAGCACCACGGCCGACCGTTTCGAAGAATATGTCTCAGACACTATCCGGTCTCTAAACATAATCATAGAGAAAATTTAGACATCAAAATACATTGATGGACCGTCTCTCCACAAAATTTACAAGATATGCGTTGAAATGCTAAATTACCTTGGCAAATGAGACACTTGATCGCAGAGAAACGGAAGATGAATGTTGATTATTCACAATCGGCTGATCGATTATGATCGAATGTATCACACCATAGAAATAGATGAAGATTTATTGGGGACACTCACAAATATAGCTGCGCCCATCATTGAGTTCATGGAGGCGGTATTGACCATGGTATTGTATAGATCACGAGGGATCCTCTGTTTCGTCTCCAGAATGATAACCTCCGTCAATCCTCCTGTCATGTCGAGGAGTGCATGGTGTAGTTTACCTCCTTCAAGAGATTCGTACGAGCCGTTTAACCTGAAACGAAAAATACACTATATTGAGCAGTTTTGGCTGTCGTGGCAGGAGGAAACTTTGTCAATATGTTTTCTACAAAACTAACCTATATACCGCTCCTTTCTGCCCATTTGCGATATGTTTACCTTGAATACTTCCCATTATTACGATGCTGCGATGCATATACCACCGACGCATATTGATGACGCCACAGACAGCTCTGATTAAATGCCATGAACAATAAAATCTCACAATCATGTCAACTCAGAGGAAAGGGACAAAAAATTCGGACTGTGTCATAATGTAACCTTTAGGAATAGTAAAACATATAAGAGGGACATATGATAAAACGATTCAACCAACGTCACAAATAATACTGTAAAAACTATGATGTTCGACATGTTCAGATGCCTATATTCGGTACCCTTAATTTCTTTATTCCAGGCATCAATGGCTACAATCTGAGCGTAGCGTCTTGGAAGTCCTATATGCATAGGTATATATCCGCTTACCGGGGCTAACGTAGTGTGGAAACTATTCCAGTCTTTGGTTTATTTAAATTTTTCCTTTGACATTGATAACTTATACTTATGGATGAGTGGGATTCAAACAAACGGTTCAGCCAGGACTATAGAACTGTATTTCGGTTGTACGCATTGAAGTCCTATTGCTGGTTGGAGAACTAGCGGTAGGCCAATACTGTGTATAGTAATGCCCGAAGGAATTGAAAGTTTCTGGCGATGAGGTTGGCCAGTAACGTAAAAAGGTTTTCCGTTTTGTTGATCTCTCGAAGACCATCTACCTGCATTGGATATCGAGTAGAGTACCATTTCGGATGGTATATCAAGAATCAAAGCAAATTCCTGAGAAAGTTAAAGCGACTGCTTGCGAGACATTTTGCCATTTAGTTTCATAATATGAGGTATTCCTGCCTCGGACGTCCCTTGTTGGAGTAAAACACAACGGTATGTTTGTCTCAAGGGTTCGCAAATAACGGTCTCATTCTGTAAAAAAAAAAAAAAAAAAGATAGAGAGTGAATCAGGGGATTTGGGAAGCTGGGGTCTGACTTGACAAATTATTCTTTTAGCCGAAATATCTGGCTAACATCCTATGCTGAACAAACACTCCTGAAAAGAAGATACAAGTGCAGGCGGAATATAAAGAATTTCAATTTAATCCTGCAACATCGTCGCCCCGTAAAGACACCTGGCAGATGAACAGTGGTTTCATTATGTTGTTCTTGACCTGAAATAATTGTCCAAAGTGTGATGCGAGACATCTTGCGCGACGAATGTGTAGAGTCAACTATATACACGACAAAGAGTTGCCAAAGGATTAAGTTGATTCAAAGTGGGGACCATCCCATCTTACCTTTCAGAAAAATTCAGAATGCACCAAGAGGGAACATCGCATTTTTGCATTCGGTCAGCGTTTGGGGTACGCAAAGTAGAAAATTGAAGCACCTGTCTATCAGAGTTGCTTGTTGGTTGATTTCCATTACAACTCATTATGTTAAAACCGTAAGACATCATCCAAGATTCTCAGATTTCATGGCCATGAACAACTGGTGGCATGCGATGTATGGTGCATTTACATTAAGGGATGTTCAAGCCATACACCTGGGGCAACTGGAATCTGCGTTTCTGGAAAACTGTGAACATAATCCGATTTGTTCGCAATAGAACCTTGCGATAAGCATGCCATGACGTGTGTTACGCCAATAAGTTCGACGTTGAAACGCAGTATACCAAGGAGCCCACCAAATGAATACAACTGGTTGTAAACATTTTTTGAATTAAAAAAATATTACCATCGCTTTTGATTCACATTGACTTTCCAGGAATTTGCATACATAAATGATAGGGCATGTTCAAATTCCAGTGCAGCTAGATTGTCGACGAAAACAAAAAATCATTTCACACCGTCGAGGGAGATAATTTATCATCAATCTTATTTGCCAAAACTTCGTTGTTCTGTTAAAGTTTCGACTTCTCAGTAACCATTGTGGCCGAGACAACTGATGTATTGTACATTTCAGTTAACATTTCTTCTTGCTTACTTTGCGTAAGCCTTTTCCATTAAGCAAGGCCAGAACTCGTTGGGCTGTTGCTGGTTTCTGCAGAACATGAGACCATAATCGTCACATGGTAGATAATCGTCGATATCAATGTCCACCCACTGACCGTACCACCAAAATCTGAACCGGAATATACCTGCAACATAAATGCCGATGTTGTTAATAAACAACATGCTCATGTATATCAATCTAGACATCTATAGGTGGTCTTACATTTGTAACACCTCTGGAAATAAAAGCCCATGGAACTCCAATATACGGTCGCACAGTGGCCGCCTTTAAATGTACAAGTATGGATTGCAAATATATGCATAATTTCGGTGCACAAAGATAGCTTCTTGTTTGAGAATTCCATGACCCTGTTCTGGACATTTGACTTCAAATTTAGTATCTTTTTTCTTTCTTCGTCAATAGTTATTTCCCGATATTCAGGCTGCAGTGATGTTGACCTTTGCATGACCCTTTGACCTAAAAATCAATAAGCTTCTTCTTTGCCATGACTGGGTATACCATAATTTAGTTTTGGCATAGACATAACAATTTTCAATGATTTTCAGATTTTGTTTAGCCAGTGACTTTGACCTTTGACCCTTTGACCTCAGAATGAATAGAGTTCATTTTTGCCCCACGGGTAAGGTATAACAACAGTTTGATACCAGTCCAGAACCAGGAACTGAAAAGAATCCACAAAAAAACAAAAGTTAACAGATTGACAAACAGACGGACGGACGGGCAGACAGTAAAACTAAATTTTTGTCATAAGTGTTTGATACCTTAAATATTATCACAACCCACTTTCCTAAAATGGAGTTATAGCCTGAAAATAACAATTAATGATGATTTCCTGCTTTTTGACCTTGATCCTTGATCTCAAAATGAGGAGGGTTCTTCCTTGCTTCAAGGGTAAGGTATACCCCAAGACTGGTAGCAATCCATAACATGGAAGTGGGGATATCGCTCATACTTGTAAAATCAAAGAACGGACAGATGGTTGGACGTATCTCGCTATCCCATAATACCACCTCGTCTAATGACCGGCGTGTACAAGTATTGTATGAAGGAAGACACGCATGAAAGCAACGAGTTAAAATTCGTTTCAGCAATTTTAATCTCTCGATGACATTGAAATACAAATTTTGAGTATTACCTGCATAATCACTCTCGAAGGTTTGACCAGGGGGAACTACTCTCATGAACAGCTTCGGGTTAGATATAGCTAGAGTGGCAGCAGCCGCCACAAACCAGCAATTCCCTGAAACATAACAATGAAAAATATCACGAGGCTGATAAATATCAATAGATGAGAAATGTTGAATTTTTTTAGCGTTAGATGTAAGCAACATAAAGCAAAGTAATAAACAAGGAAAATGCTCGTGAAGTTCAGAACACTAGGCTAAAAGACTCGACGTCGCCAGGGGGCGATTTCCATTTTGAGGAATGTCTATGCACAAAGGGGCAAACCTTGGGGCTCATAGCCACCAGCAGATTGTCAACCTATGAAGACAACAATTGTAACATATAACAGATAACACAATCAGTGGAAAATATAACGGCGTATCCGACTAGGAGTCATATAACCTCGTAGGTTGATATTCTGACCGCATTGTATCAGAGTATCCATAGCACCTGGAGAGATCCTCGACTCTCGAACGCTATGGGGTTTCTGTATCTCAGTCAGTCATTTCTCCATGACCACTAACACAGAAACTTATATGTACAATTCAGATTCAAAGTAGGTAAACAAGGGGCAGTGGATAGAAGACAGCGGGCAACAGTTAGTGGATAGAAGACAGCCGTCAACAGTTAATGAATAGAAGACAGTGGTCAGTTACTGAATACAAGACAGCCGTCAACAGTGACTGAATAGGAGACAGCGGTCAACAGTTACTGAATACAAGACAGCCGTCAACAGTTACTGAATAGGAGACAGCGGTCAACAGTTACTGAATACAAGACAGCCGTCAACAGTTACTGAATAGAAGACAGACGTCAACAGTTACTGAATAGAAGACAGCGGTCAACAGTTATTGAATAGAAGATAGCGGTCAAAAGTTACTGAATAGAAGACAGCGGTCAACAGGTACTGAAAAGAAGATAGCCGTCAACAGTTACTGAATACAAGACAGTCGTCAACAGTTACTGAATAGAAGACAGCGGTCAACAGTTACTGAATAGAAGACAGCGGTCACAGTACTGAATAGAAGACAGCGGTCAACAGTTACTGAATAGAAGACAGCGGTCAACAGTTACTGAAAAGAAGACAGCCGTCAACAGTTACTGAAAAGAAGACAGCCGTCAACATTTACTGAATAGAAGACAGCCGTCAACATTTACTGAATAGAAGACAGCGGTCAACAGTTACTGAATAAAAGACAGCAATCAACATTTACTAAATTGAAGACAGCGGTCAACAATTACTGAATAGAAGACAGCCGTCAACAGTTACTGAATAGAAGACAGCCGTCAACAGTTACTGAATACAAGACAGTCTTCAATACTCACTGAATACAAGACAACCGTCAATAGTTACTGAATAGAAGACAGCGGTCACAGTTTCATGAATAGGAGACAGCGGTCACAGTGACTGAATAGAAGACAATGGTCACAGTTACTGAATAGAAGACAATGGTCACAGTTACTGATTAGAAGATAGCCGCCATAGTGACTGAATAGAAGACAGCGGCCACAGTGACTGAATAGAAGACAGCGGTCAACATTTACTGAATAGAAGACGACGATCTCAGTTACTGAATACAAAACAGCCATCAACAGTCACTGAATAGAAGACAGCGGTCACAGTTACTGAATAGAAGACAGCGGCCACAGTGACTGAATAGAAGAGAGCGGTCAACATTTACTGAATAGAAGACAGCGATCAACAGTTACCGAATAGAAGACAGCGGTCAACAGTTACTGAATAGAAGACAGCGGTCACAGTTACTGAATAGAAGACAGCGGTCGACTATTCTGAATAGACGACAGCCGCCAACATTTATTGAACAGTAGACAGCGGTCAACAGTTAGTGAATAGAAGACAGCGGTCACAGTTACTGAATACAAGACAGCCGTCAACAGTTACTGAATAGAAGACAATGGTCACAGTTATTGAATAGAAGACAACGGCCACAGTTACTGAATAGAAGACAGCGGTCAACAGTTACTGAATAGAAGACAGCCGTCAACAGTTACTGAATAGAAGACAGCCGTCAACATTCACTGAATAGAAGGCAGCTGTCAACAGTTACTGAATTGAAGACAGCCGTCAACAGTTACTGAATAGAAGACAGCGGTCACAGTTACATGAATAGGAGGCAGCGGTCACAGATACATGAATAGGAGGCAGAGGTCAGAGTTACTGAATAGAAGACAGCCGCCACAGTGACTGAATAGAAGACAGCGGCCACAGTGACTGAATAGAAGACAACGGTCGACTGTTCTGAATAGACGACAGCCGCCAACATTTACTGAACAGTAGACAGCGGTCAACAGTTAGTGAATAGAAGACAGCGGTCAGTTACTGAATACAAGACGGCCGTCAACAGTTACTGAATAGAAGACAGCGGTCACAGTTACTGAATAGAAGACAGCGGCCACAGTTGCTGAATAGAAGACAGCGGCCACATTGACTGAGTAGAAGACAGCGGTCAACAGTTAGTGAATAGAAGACAGCGGTCAGTTACTGAATACAAGACAGTGGTCACAGTTAATGAATAGAAGACAGCGGTCAGAGTTACTGAATAGAAGACAGCCGCCACAGTGACTGAATAGAAGACAGCGGCCACAGTGACTGAATAGAAGACAACGGTCAACATTTACTGAATAGAAGACGGCGGTCACAGTTACTGAATACAAGACAGCCGTCAACAGTTACTGAATAGAAGACAGCGGTCACAGATACTGAATAAAAAACAGCGGTCACAGTTACTGAATAGAAGACAGCGGTCGACTGTTCTGAATAGACGACAGTCGCCAACATTTACTGAACAGTAGACAGCGGTCAACAGTTAGTGAATAGAAGACAGCGGTCAGTTACTGAATACAAGACAGCCGTCAACAGTTACTGAATAGAAGACAGCGGTCACAGTTACTGAATAGAAGACAGCGGCCACAGTTACTGAATAGAAGACAGCGGCCACATTGACTGAATAGAAGACAGCGGTCAACAGTTAGTGAATAGAAGACAGCGGTCAGTTACTGAATACAAGACAGCCGTCAACAGTTACTGAATAAAAGACAGCGGTCACAGTTACTGAATAGAAGACAGCGGTCACAGTTACTGAATAGAAGACAGCGGTGAACATTTACTGAATAGAAGATAGCGGTCAACAGTTACTGAATAGAAGATAGCGGTCACAGTTACTGAATAGAAGACAGCGGTCGACTGTTCTTAATAGATGAAAGCCGTCAACCTTTACCGAATACAAGACAGCGGTCAACATTTACTGAATAGAAGATAGCGGTCAACAGTTACTGAATGGAAGACAGCGGTCACAGTTACTGAATAGAAGACAGCGGTCACAGTTACTGAATAGAAGACAGCGGTCAACAGTTACTGAATAGATGAAAGCCGTCAACATTTACAGAATAGAAGACAACGGTCAACAGTTAGTGAACAGAAGACAGCTGATCGGTATTCACTGGATAGGAGATTCAATCGTGACTGTATAGAAGACAACGATCAACATTGGCGGAATTGAGCAACATTGCCGAAAGATTCAACATATTGTCCCTTAATCCACATAACTCCTTTATATTGCCAACCTGGTATGGGTAAACTGTTATTTGCTTACACATGTATACACAGAAGCAAATTAACTAGAAGTATGTATCATTAGATTAGATTGAAAAAACGGCACATAAACGTAACATTAAAAGGGTGGTGGAAAACGATACCGGCGTACTGACATCACGTCATATGACCCCACACGCAAATATACTGACTGCATATTTCTAAAAACATCACAAGAACCAAGACTGATCTATGATGCCTAGCTCTGGTTTGAGCTGTATTGGATACAAATATCACAAAAGTGATGATGTACTAGCTCAATCAAGTCATCTAAAGGACAATTACGAACTATGTGAAACGGCTCAAACGAACTCATCACACAACGTACAACGGTAGATTTTTGCACGATCCCTAAGCACGCAAGACGAAATGCAAAGGCGCCACGCGAATTATGTACGTTTCATGGCGTCGGTGGCTAATGCCTTCTAGCCAGTGTAATGAAAGGATGCAGACTTCTGTTTTATTTGCTTCTGGTATGGCCTATTTAATGCATACCTAATGCTCCTTGATTCAGGTCAAAGCGGCTCGCACCTCCCACAACAAAGTACGGACTCCCATGCCGAACTATGTCCTAAAAGACACAAACAAGTATTCAGGATCACATCTTTTCACATATTTTTTTTTATCTCTACATTATCTATATTTAGTACACATATGAAAAAGACCGTCAATTCAAATTTGTTCCAATGAAAGCAGCTACTTAATTCTCTCTAGGAGGTATTGTTGGCATTTTCATAAAAAAACACCTTCACCAAACCCGCTGAAGCAATTGAAAGCTTCAAGTTTGTAAAGCATAAAAAATGAATGAAAGAAAAGAACCAATTGAACGGGTTTTGATACACATTTAAGCTGTTGGAATATTGGGATAAACATGGCTGTAGTGTTGAATTTGCAATGTCATTTTGTAAGGAGTGAATTTACAATACCAGTGAATTGTTACCCATTGTAGTTCAACTATTTCAGCAATACGCACAGTGCCTATGAACAGTGAAGCAGCATGGATAATTTTAAAAAATCCTCCCACACAACAAGCAACACAGCCTAAATAACGTACCGTATTTAAATACAAATATCACCACTAATAATTAGGGAAATAATTACAAGAATTGTGAAAATACGTGTGATAACATAATCGCAATCATTATATGGTGTTACACTGTAAATATATCCCAAACAATCTCTAATTTGGTCGTTACTATGACAGACAAAACCAGCTGTGCAAGATATACCTATGACTGTTGATACAGCTACAACATGCGGCTACCGTTACATGTTCAACAGCTGTAGCAGGGTTTGTATATATCGATGACAGGCGAACTCGTGTGACTTGTCTGATCATTATCTAAGTGTAGAAACGGTATAATTCCAGCATAATACGTGTTATATACTAGTACCTATAACATACAATATACATATAAGTCATGCCTCCAAAACACATGTTACATATGACTCTAATAAAAAATACTATTTCCGTTTCCTGGAGGGCAGCTCTCCGTGTGGATTGTGAGAAAATGAAGGGAGGGCCAGGGGTGCGTGTCCACCAGATGCGAACTGCACACCTAACAATTGACAAAATGTAGGCCTAATAATGATCACGAACATTATTTTCAGTTTCACTTTCTCGTTGCGGTTAATTAATGATTCTTTGAATCCTATGCCGAATTAGGTATCATAGATATCAGTAACGACCCTACCCACGGATGCTTTGAATGCAACATTTTACATGTATGTGCTATTTAACACACTGATATAACTCACATGTGGTCGTTTCCATTTTACGGTGCCCTGACCGTATGTACGCCTGGATGGAGCCCCATCAAGATAGATGGAATTGTTGTTTGGTTTGAAGTGTACATCTTGGTAGAGTTTTCCCTGAGCCAACAGCTCTCTCTTCACTGCCACGAAATCCATACAACATACAGAAACCCCACTTGGTTAATTCTGTCTCAAGGCCGGACTTTAACCTGAATATACTTTACTTCTGTTTCCGCGATCTTCGATATTCCACGCGCATGCCCTTCTATTCACATAAAATATTCTGTATCAATACAACACAAAAACACCTGGGTCAAACGTTACGGTTGTACGGTTGTAGGCTATAGGCCTGCGTTTGCAATCTGCTTTTTGAATAGCCCAGCGCCGGTACATAAATAAGTTAAGTGAAATTCAATACCGATAACATATATAGTATAAACAGCATGGAAAAACGGCGTACGTTTCAAGTGTCTCTAATTTGTAGCTCCAAGATGCAACACACGCGTGTTTATCTGTGAGAAAAATAATACCGCTAGCGCGGCCGTTGAGATAATGGCAATTACAGACCATATATATCAGATCTAACAATTGACAGAAAGCCCTCGTCCAACAAAATCTTCGGCGTCACTAATTCCACCCTTTTCTCATTAGCACCCCGAATAATGTAGATATAAAATACATTCAGAATGAACACGAGTCAATTTCAGTGATAGAAATTGACGGGTTACCGGTTGTTCCGCCACTTTGTACTACTATATTTTTCCGAAGAGTAGAAGCGTTAGAATGGTAACTTGTCCAGAGTTTTGGAGACTACAATCTTGATAAATTAAAATCCTATATGCTTCTCTATCGTATGGTCGCTAGAGAAGCATATAGGATTGTAATTTATTAAGATTGTGGAGACTATCCATTCGCAGAGTGGTACTTGTGCCAGTTTGGGACCTACTCGGTACCACCATATGTTTTCCGACCAGTATATGTAGAATGGAAACCGTTAAATATGTTGTTACTTCCTGGTTAGCAGCAGATGCGCCACTTTAGACTACTATACTAGTTTCGTGGGATTCTATTATAGTATATCTTTGGTCAACAAACACACTTTCTGCATAATATATATACCAGTTCCTTGCAAGTATTGTAGTCACACTTCTCATTGTCTGCAGCTGCTGTCGAATCTATGGTACATGTATTTCAAAGATAAAATTCAAACACACACAGATGACAAATGTTTATGTTGACCCAAGTATTTAACTCACACTGTCCAGTATCTGGAGCCGTTTAATCTATAGTATTTCTTGGTCAAACAAACACAGGTGCAAAAAAAATTACAGTGAATAGAAGTTTTCAGTTATTTATGTCGCTGCAAAGCGATACTGAACACAATCATTCCATGCAATTTTCGCTTCAACAAACAAGATAAACCATTACAATGGAGTGAGTGAGTGAGTGGATATGATTTAACGTCGCTTTCAACTACATTTCAGTCATATCACGACGTTGGGTCCTATTCCTTCTCACACCCCATTACAATGAATGGAGGTGATACCCATTTAGGAAGATTGGCTTATTTATACCGGTATACTACATGTACACGCGAGCGGCACACAAGTCCTATTGCCTGTTACTATTGGATACAACCCGCTTGGTAATGCATGTAAACAATCAACATCAACTGATGTACAGGATCTGTTGCCGCTGGCTGCTGAATAATCTATTGCGACAGACAATAATTAGAAAGTAGACTTATACGGGACCTCCATGTCTGTGATATTCTTTGGTTAAACGTATATACTTATGGGGTAAGGGCTAAATCTATGTAGAGGAAGTATATTGCATGAATACTTCGGTGTTCAATACCTCCACTGAACACACAAGAAAAGCAAACAACCCTTACGTCAGTGTCTAAAACCCTGCACATGTTTCCTTCCATTCTACCGCTACAATACCACACGAAAAGAGGTCCAAATTGGTGCAACTACGACTAATCGCTAACAAAGAATGTTTAGGCCCAGAAGGGCGCTTGAACATTGAACTGCTCTTCAATAAAATTCATGTACATCCCGGTCTTCGGCGTGTGGATACTCGTCAAACATCTGCACGATAATATGCATGTGTACACTCTCGGAAATATTCAGGGAATAATCCTGAATAGATCAAGCTGCACATCCACAACTCAATTTCAGGGATTTTACCTGAAATCTAGGGATAATGTCCTGAATTTCAAAAAAGATCCCTGAATGAGAGGATTCTTCCTGAAATTCAGGCAAATTTATCATCCTGATTAGCAAGTTTCCGACCCTATCATGTACGTAAAATCCCCTAAAATTCAGGTAATTTAGCTTCAATTCATGGATGATATACCTGAATTTCAGGCAATTACCCATGGATTTCAGGTAAAATCCCTGAAATTGAGTTGTGGATGTGCAGCCTGATCTATTCAGCATTATTCCCTAAATATTTCTGAGAGTGTAGTCCACGAAAACATGAAGTACATGAAACATACTTTGCTGTCGGCACACGCTACTGCAAGGTCCAAGTTGTCCACATGAACAGCTACAATAAAATTGTGGCTGATATACAGAAGATCGCAGGAATAAAGCTTTATCTTTAAGACATCTTTGGGTAGAATTCAATCGAAATATATCGGCCTGTGTGGTCAATACGCCATTTTCTATCCTGCTTTCTTCGCCGCCGTCTATATGTCCCATGGGTGTCACGATGGAACAAGGGCGCAAACAAGTGCGATTTTCCGGCTTCTCTGCCGTACGACACCAACTGTCCACATGAACATCTACAATAAAAGTGTGGCTGATATACAGAAGATCACAGGAATAAAGCTTGATCTTTAAGACGGCTTTGAGTAGAATTCAATCGAAATATCGGCCTGTGTGGTCAATACGCCATTTTCTATCCTGCTTTCTTCGCCGCCGTCTACATGTGCCATGGGTGTTACGGTGGAACAAGGGCGCAACCAAGTGCAAGTTTCCGGCTTCTCCGCCGTACGACACCAACATCTCTATGTAGACACGACACGGGTGCGTGTTCGTCGAAGCACTTATGTGATTAACACCGCTCTTACTTTCATCAGATTTCTCACATATACGCACAACAGTTTGCAACTCACGAACTTGACCAGTCTGCACATTCTTTCCTCCCTTACTTCTACTCCGCGCTTTCTCACCTTCACTCCTCCGCACTCCCATACGTTCAACAGATTTCTCACCTCTCTGCGTAGTATCACGATCAATTTTCATCTGCTCCACACGATTGTCACACACCATAGAAGGGTCATGATAAACCAGACATATCTAACAGAATAAGGCTTCATAAAGACGACGCGAATGTCCAAATGAATGAAATCGGAAACAACCCAACATACGACCGGGAAGAACAATCAATCCTTTCACTTTACATCAACAACTACAAATTCCATCTGATACGGCAAAGCGTCCAGCTGATCTGTATCTGCCAGAAAAAAACACTTTTCGCTGATCTCCTTTAAACTCGAAGAATGGCGCTCTCACCCGCTCGATCCCCAACACTCCCCAAAATCACTAAACAAAACCTACACCATCTTTTTCATCAATGAAAGGAGTTTCACAGTGGAGGTCCAGTGTAACTCAACGAGCTGCGAACGGGGACAATTCTACAGTAAAATCGTCGATTGTCAAACATCAAACCCTACAAGTCGGTCCGTAGCAGTTTCACCATTCATGAAAATTCGACTTTTGCCCCAACGCCTCTACTTCTTCTACCCCGATTTCCTGTTCAGCTTGTAAATTAACAAAAGTCTGTTGAACGAGAAGAACCTTTGATTGACGACCTCACTGTTCTGGCTAAGCAGTTAAGGTTAATGGGCATGATAGACGACACAAAAAGTACAGGCAAAAAAAACACAAAAACAACAAAACAGGTAAGTCAGCACAATGAGTGTCACAGATACGATGAATACTAATGTTCACGAAACAGGTACACAGGGCAGCGCGTCATGGCCAGCCTGAACCAAATGTCACCAAAGTGAATAGACCTCCAACGTTCACAGCCCAGTAAATCCACAGAATACAAGCACAGAATTTCAAATACAGTTGGGCGACGGATTCAAGAAACCGCAGTACACAAATCTAAACGAATCTCGATGTAAATCCACAAATATACGGAAATGAGACGGAGTGATTCAATACACTTACGAACAGATCAACAATTGGAGATTCTAGCCATGATCGCTCGAGATATTGCAATAACTAGAATTTTACTTTGATAAAACAGGTCAAGGTCAGTCAAAATTAGAAAGGTTTCTAGTCAATCATTAGTTGCATAAGTTGTATGGATTTAGAGAACCTAGATGTTTTCCGCCAAAATATATCTCCAATACTAGAATTTAACATTGAAAAAAAAAATAGTTCAAGGTCAGTCATCCTCAATAGGCCCACAGATTCACCGCCAGTTGCATATGTCATATGAATTTGGAAATCGTTGTGAAGAGATTTTGTTTAACATGCATGATGGACGGACAATGCAGGCAATACCCCTTGGTCAAAATTGGCCCGGAGGAGGGGGGGGGTGGAGGGAGGATCAATAGAGGTGTCATTTGCCCTCACAATCCACATCTGAACTGTACTTATGCCATAAATATAATAATTTTCATTGATTTACTGATTTGCAAATAAGAAAGAACTCCTGGAAATTGAAATAGTAAGGCGGACGGTGCCGAAGACTCAAAGAGGGTCGAAGCCAAAGACTTCGGACAAGTTAACAATCAATCCGCTGAGCGGACATCCTCCCATGCGTTGTTGTCAAAATCAAACCTGTATATAGCTCCTTCCTACGCATCCTAGTTACGAAGAAAATTTCACTATAGATGGTTATTTATCCCTATTCGGTCATGTTTGGGTACATTCGCTGAAGAAGGTAACTCTAATTGTTTTTATTTTGAAGCTTACCAGTTTCCGGAAGATCACCGAACCCTCTTGACATATGAAACCTCTCAGATCCAACTCCATGATGAAGAGAGAGAGAGAGAGAGAGAGAGAGAGAGTCACGTTCAGTAATATTTCAGCTGTATAGCGACAAGTAATTTCAAACTCTGAAAACATTAACAATCTATCAAAAATCTAACAATGAAACACAAAACGTATCAAAAATAATGTCGCAGTAACATCACAATGATATGGTATCAACATCTGGTATTAAAGTTCATACTATAGATAGGAGATAACTTCTTTTCTTCGAATCAGCGTGATAAGGAACCGGACATCCACTATGTCCAGAACGCTCTACAATCTGAACAGGGGCCATCATACTCGCCAAACGCTATATAGTCGATCTTCTCGCAGTGGATAATCGCTATATAAATGATACATTGAAGGATATATATCCACCTTCACTAGATTTGAAGGAAACTACAGATGATCCTAACGGCACATCATATTTAGACCTATACAAGCATCTAGACCGTCATTCAATATTCGGTCTTCCATTAAAGAATTTCCGCGTCCATAACCCAAAGACCTATTCCACATTCCATACAACAGCAGTAGCACCGAATTGTAAAGTCGTTATCTGGAGAATGATGTATCTCAGACAAGTCTGTATTGTTACTGTTTACGATGTCGAAATTTTAATCATCTCTTTTGTCGTAAAGTCAACTATTATATGAATTAGGTCTTCGGTTTATGGACGTGTAATTATTTAATGGATGACGGCTGAATATTGAATGACGGACTAGACCCTTGTGTCCATAGTCTCCATCGCCTCGAGAGGATCCAAGGATTGCGGTGCAGAAATCTGCACCACGGGGTCTTGACTTACATCCAATTAAACCTCATCAAATACCACCAAATGAACACCAACGACATCGCCTTCATCTTTCACATTCTCACTGCGGTCACCATAACGTACCAACAAACACTTTGTAACAGACACAGAAGTACTCACTTTAGCTCAACTTGAGAGTGTTCACAATGCTAGCTTTCACTAACATATGAGACAGGACACCAGCGCCACATAATTTGCCTCCGCCAACCACACCACCCACGGAACATTAACCGTATCACAGGATTTTCTCATGTGATCAGCGAATCTATATCCCTTAACAGGGTCTAGGTGAGGGAACATAACTTCTTGGAAATTAACAAATTAACAATTAACAATTTTGATACCTTATGAGGAAGTACAGACAAGCTATTTTGAGTTTTGGAGGGCTATGATCTTGACCTAGCATATAGTCTTCTTAAAATCACATGGATAGACTGAATAATGCTAGATTCACTTTCAGGAGTGCTGTGGCCTTGACCTTTGGTCGTAATATCAATAGCATGAGAGCTATTTTCCCTATATATCTTCACTGACAATTTCGAGTGGATTGACTGAATGCTTTCGAAGTTATCGTGGTAATAAGAATTCATGACGCGCACACACGGACAGACAGCAAATACTTATTCGACCGGGAACCGGTGGGGAATAGAAATATCCTAAAATAAGAGTGGCATAACCAGTACAAGAAACAACGCAATTATATGGTAGGTATTTCCAAACGTGTGAGATTTAATTGAATTGAATTTTATTCACGATGCAGAGAAGATATGTATATAAATCAATGTAGAATGCGTCCATATTGTCCGTATATTGGCGGTAATAAAACGCATGCGGGGTTGTTTTATCCCTAAGAAGATCAGAGTATTATAAGTGTATTATCGAGAAAAGTAAATTAAGTTTAAAATCTCTCTGGAAAAATTTGAGAGATTTACTTCTAGGTAAAACAACTGTAGTGCTACCTAAATTGATAATAGATGATACTGAAGTCAATAATCTTGATGATACTTGGATGTAATTCAATAAATACTTGTTCGTCATTGGAAAAACGTTTGCCGAAACTCAAGCAAACAGTTCAATTAGCAAGGATTCTACAAATTTCCCGGAATGTCCCGATTCGGTAGATTTACCCTAATCACAGAGACTTTCGTGCAAAATGAAATGAACTCTATGTCTGATTCTAACGCAACTGGCATCGATGGTATAAGTGTCCGTCTATTGACACTGACATGTCCAGTCAGTTTGCCATCCTTAACATATGTTTATAGTAGGTCTCTGAGACTGGAATTGTTTCAGATGACTGGGAAACGACTTCGGTGTTTCCATTATATGTCGGGATATAAAACTGATTTAAACAATTATCGTCAGATTTCCATTCTCTCTGCCATTAGTAAAACCATTGAACGTTCCATTCACAACTCGCTGCACAACTTCTTGGAATCGAGGAAATGGTTTGCCTCCAGTCAGTCAGGATTTCGTCAGGGCCATTCAACTGTAACGGCCCTGATGTAATTATATGATGAAGTTCTCCAAAGCTTGGATAAAAGTAACATTTGTGTGACAAAGTTAATATACCTTCGACACGGTCGATCATTGTATCCTCAAAGAAGTTGTATGCCGCTGGTATAAGAGACCAACTCTTTTGATGGTTTCAGTCGTATCTTACGGGCAGAAGGCAATGTGTCGATATTAAAACATTTGTCACTCAGACTGAAGCAATCAATATTGGCATACCCCGGCCTCTCATGTATTTTGTTTATGTAAATGATTTTCCTGATTGTACAAAATGCTCTAAATATGCTTGCAGATGACACTAGTTTACATGTAGCTGATAAGTCATTGCAAACTGCCATATGTTGAGTACAACATGACACTGATCGCCTATCGATATGGTTGAAAAACAATAAACTAATTGTGAATGCTTTGAATACTGTATATACCATTATTCGAACAAGACAAAGACAAATGGACACCACAGATCTTTGTATCACTGTTGAGGGTTACCTATTGAAATAGTTAACGAAGCCAAAATATTAGGCGTGACGTTTGATAAGCACATCACATTTCATCCGCACATGACAGTGTGCAAAAGATTTTCTCGTAAGCTTTATTTTTTGGATGAATTAAGAGACAACATTCCCATAGATACATTGAAGACGCTATATAATGCTGTAATTCTTACAAATTTTGATTATTGTGATGTTATTTGGGAAAACGCTGATGCTGAAGTTCTGAATAGGCTGGTGAAATTACGAAAACTCTCTGGCAGGATAATGTTGAAAGTTCAGCATCGAACACGTCAGGTTTTTTGAGGAATTACATTGGATACCAGTCAAACAACGAATTGCCAATCGCAAGGATATAGATATGTTTAAAGTGGGTCAGCAACTGGCTACTGACTACGGAATATGTTTGCGTAAAGAAGTGTCATCAAGAAGGAGATCTGGTAAGCGAGTGATCTGACTCTACCTTCATTAAGTTGTGAATTATTTCGCAGATGTTAAGGTATTTAGGGTCAAAATCTGGAAATCTTTACCTGTAGAACTGTTAGACTGTGACAATATCGTATTTTTTAAACGCCAGGTCTTAAAAACAAATATTTTTATTCGCGGTACTCGGACACACCTTGTAAAATGCACTCAGTTTTATACCAACTGTCATAGTTACAATACAGGGAGTTGGAATTTAGGCTGAACAAAATAAATATCTAGCTTTACAGGCACCGCCGTTTCAACCCATTTTATTGACCGCAGCAATAAAAAAAAGTTTTGTTTTACATTTTTTTTCGGTTTTACACATTTCGCTCTCAAAGTGTTGCCAAAATTGTTTTATTTACGGAATTGCCATTGTTGACGGCTCTCTTCAAGTAATTCCGAAAACATTGTTAGTTTTATGCAAACTGTATTAAACTGCAATGTTGTGTCAGAACAGATGGATATATTTGGAAGTGCGGAAGAAGGAGAAGAAGAAGAAGAGTCAATCTTTTCAAATGAAAAACGGCGTCCGGAAGGCTCGTATGCCTCTGCTTGCAGAATCAGTGAATGTAGCCTAACTGAATTATGATAGATTTCGTTCATTTCAATAAAGGGTAAAGGGAAGGAGCAAGATAATTTGTTTTGGGGATATAGATGACAAGAAATTGTCGACGGCCAAATCATGGCAAGTAGTACCTAAAAGAATTGATTTGCAACTCTGTTTTAGCACATGGTCCATATACCATACTATACAAATCCTGGTAATTTTGGTAAAACTAAATAAAACTAAAACTAAAGGAGATGCCTATTTTTATGTATATTTTTTAAGTGAAAGGGGGTGTACGAGAAATACTTAGTGCCTCTCATTGATGCCAGTGGGGACCTTGGGGTGGAGTTGGTTTATCCAATATACCGCTATCTTGTGTCAGAGGGTATCACTCAAAGATCGATTATCCGGGTCAGAGCGGAAAACTTCGATGATTTCGAAGCCAACGCCACGGACTGAATGTTCAGGGGTGGACCAGAAGTGTCTGGGAGCTTGTTCATCGGGTTTCAGATTTCTGGAGTCACGAAGGTGTTCCATGATTCGCAAGTGGAATTCACGACTGGTTTCTCCAACATATTGTTTGGAGCAGTTTTTGCATGTCAATAGATAGATGATATTGCGAGTGCAACAATTGGCAAGGAGCCGTTTCCGATATTTGTGACCATTGTAGGTACTCGTGAAGTGTCGACGGTTATTGATAGAGGGGCAGATTTTGCAATTTCGGTATTCACAATCATCAATCGGGTTGATGTGAGTTTTGCCAGTGGTACCTGCATATTGGGGCGGGTATTGGAGACGCGCCCTAACGAGGCGATCCGATAGGTTCGGATTGCGGCGGAATGCGAGGAGTGGCATTTCCGAGAAGATCGGTCCGAGGAGGCTCGATTTCTGGAGGATGGGCAAAGGTTCTCGAACTGCTGTGTAAATCAGGTAAGCGTGTGAATATGAGGGGTATTCGGTTCTGGACAGTGTTGGGATGTAATCTGGGTTGGAGGACTTCCATCCGAGATTTGGACTCTGCTAAGTCACGTTTCAGCTTGATGATGTCAGCATGGTAGCCTTTCCAGGTGTAGTATTGGCTGAGGTCGTCCGCATGTTTGCGGAAATCGGCTTCAAAGGTGCAGAATCCACGAATGCGTAGGAATTGCCCATAGGGGGCTGCATTTTTGCAGCTTTTACTATGGCCAGACGTATATAATAGGTAACTGTGTGTATCTGTAGGTTTGGTGAACAGATCAAACGAGATCTTGTTCTGCTGAAGGTAGACACGTGTGTCTAGGTAGAGTCTTTGGACCAGTCAGCAGTGAACTTGATCGATGGATGTGCATTGTTGCACTCATCGATGAAGGCGAGTAGAGACTGTTCTCTATGGGCCCAGAGCATGAATATATCGTCGATAAAGCGAAGACAGAAGAGAGGTTGGAGTGGTGTGCTCACAAGTAGTTTCTCTTCGTGGCTTCCCATGAAGATGTTGGCATAAGTGGGTGCCACTTTAGTGCCCATGGCTGTTCCTCCTTGGAGAAATTGTTTGCCATTAAACTCAAAGTTATTACAGTGTAGCACAAGTTTGAGTAATGAGAGTAAGTTTTGGTGAGATATGCTATACTTGACTTTATGTTTGGTCAGGCAACGAACAATTGCGACTAACCCTTCGTGGTTCCGGATGTTATTGTAGGGGGAGGTGACGTCCATAGTTACGAGTATAGTGTTACTCGGGATATTGTCGACAGCTCCAACTTTGTTGATGAAGTCTGTTGTATCTCTTACATAGGAGCGGATGAGCGGCACAAACGGTTTGAGGTGTTCATCTACTAAGCTGCTAATGCGTTCGGTCGGGGATCCATTGCCGCTAATGATTGGGCGGCCTACTACTCTCCCTTCGAGGCGAGATTTGTGGATTTTCGGCAAGAGGTGAAAGCGTGCTGTGCGGGGTGACGGGTTAAGGATGTTCCGGTAAAGTTTTTCGGATATTTCCTCTTTATTGAACATGTCACACAGAAGTCTGTTGATTTGATCATTGTGTTCTGGTGTGAGATCACGGGCGTATTCAATGTAATACTTAGCGTCGCCGAGTTGTCGCTGGGCCTCTGAGATATAATCAGTGGTATTCCAGACGACGACAGCGGAACCTTTGTCTGCTTTTTTAATCTGATCTCAGGGTTTTGAGATAAATGGAAGATGGCAGTTTCTTCTGCGGGGTTGAGATTGGCACGCTGTTTGCGTGTATGTTTGGTCTCGCTGAGTTTGTGTGACACCAAATTGATGAAGGTCACTAGGTGTGGGTCAAGAATATTTGGTGTCCAGTTTGATGGTGGTTTGAACTTTCTTGCTAATTGCTCGTCTAGATCGAGTGTGGGTCGTGTCGGTGTGGGGGTAGTGGTGGGAGTGTTCTCTGGCGCTGGGCTGGGCGTGTACGGCCTGGCGCTGGTGCATTGTTGTTGTACCGGTTGTTTCTCCGTGGTCCCTGGTTCCGTCTGCGAGCCGTGGCATAGGTCCGCATGCGTTGGGGCTCTGGACGGCGCTGTGTACGTTGGACAATCGTGTTGATCGCCGCTAGAGCTTCTTCCCTGTGTGTGGGATTGGTGACTTGAATGTCGAAGTCCATCCGGATCGTAGTGATGGAGTGATCCATGGCCTGGATCAAGGCCCCGAGGTGGTCCCTGGGGAGAGTGCATAGGTGGATGCTGCAGTTGTTCAGTCTCTTGCCAGATTTTCATGAAGGCTTCGCTTTGCCTCCCGATGTAGGGTAGGCATTTGAGTCTGAGGGTTGTTGGTGGGCATTGTTTGTCAATGCAGCTGGTCAGGTTATCTTGCTGCCTGGTTAGTTTTACCCGTTTCACCGTGGCGTTGCGTAGGAGTTTATAGATCGGTGTGATCTCTGGCGGGATGCTGGGTGGAGCGTGTCTGTTGTCTCCTCCAGTGGTGACTTCCGTGCGTTGTCTTTTGGCCGGACGATCACTCGTGGATACGACGGTGTTCAGAGATATGTTGGAAGCTATGGGTGTGATATCTCCACCGGAGGCAAGGTCGAGCTTTGAGAGATGTAGGGTGCCGGACGTGTCAACTATGGGATTTGCCATACTATAGATTCCCCGTTCTATGAGAAGGGGTTAAGAGACTTCTTCACATATCTTATCTATTTTTATGTATACTATGATTTTTTTTTAATCTGCGCGTCTAGTTGATTATATCAGAACATCGTCTAAAAACTGGAATAGATGCAGGAAATCGTCATAAATATGACAAAAATTAATATTTCATCTCATAAATAGAACCTGCTCATCACCAAACCATGCTAAACATGTCTACGAAGTTTCAGAAGCTTCTAATGAATACTGTTGAAGTAGTTAATTACACAAGGGAAGTGTGATGGACAGACGGACAGGGCAAACACGACATGCATAAAAATTGCCTTTGAAGCTACAGATTAGTTTTATTCAGCCTTATCGACCAAGTTTTCATCAGGTCCACAATATAAGTTTGCCGTTTGCTTATCTCCTTAGGTGTTATGCGTCTGTACTCTTGTCATCATTGGTTTTTCTAAATTGTAATTCATTTGTTATAGTGCTTAGATATAGTAGGTAATTTTCTTTGGTTTGGGCATTTGTTACAAAGATTTGTTTATTCTAATTTTTGCATTTAACTCTTGACAAGGTTCTAGAAGACACGTGTAATGTACGATGCATGGAAAACAATAGCACTTTGGAGAATGTTCTAGAAAGTCCTGGAATGTTCCAGGAAGTTCTTTATTGCATCATGTATGACATCATGTTATGAAAAGTTCTCTGTGGAGTATATAAAAAGTATGTTGGCAGCAGAGGAGTGAATTCTTGAGGCTGTGACCAGACAGCCAAACAACAGTGTGTCCGGCCTGTGATTTGAACGTATAAACATGTGACATCTGTAATATTGAGAGAGGTTGTCTTATAGCCATCTCATTGAGCGGAATCGTGAAACTGGAGGAGGAACTTCTGATCTGTCGACAAGTGTATTAACGCAAAAGCGTGCGAGTGGAATTACTAGTTATTGGAGCACAGACGTGCTGGTGAAAGGTCCATTTTTGGACATCTTGTGTAATTTCACTGTAAAGTCGACATTATTGGGAGATTCCTATAGAGTTGTTCTTCAGTTCGAGTTACAAAATCTGGAGATGGACATTGAGAAAGAGAGAAAGCGGAGAATGCTAGACAAAGGGAGCATGAATTGCGCCTGTTTGAATTAGGAGTTAGTTCAGCGAAAGGATCTGGCAGGTCTGAGGAAAGACGTAGCCCAGAATTTGACCTAGCTAGGAATATAAGACCGGTCCCCAAATTCAACGAGGACGAGGTGGAGACATATTTTATGTCTTTTAAGAAAATTGCCAACAGTTTGAAGTGGTCAGAAATTCTCTAGACCATGTTGCTACAAAGTGTATTTATAGGTAAGGCAACTGAAGTTTACACATCATTATCTGTGGAACAGTCTAGGGCATGGTTGGAGAAAGTTTAATAGTGAATTGATTCACGATAATATCACTTTAATTACTTTGTGGGTTTATCTAACACCCCCAACAGAAAACATAACTTGCGCACAGTCCTGTATGTGTTACCTCCGAGAGTTTTAAATCATATTGCCAGAGGTATACAACGATTCATTTTTGGAGATCTTGCGTAATTTCATTGTAAAGTCGACATTACTGGGAGATTCCTATAGTTGTTCTTTGGTTCGAGTTACAAAATCCCAAGATGGACATCGAGAAAGAGAGAAAGTGGAGAATGCTACACTAAGGGGGCATGAATTGCGCCTGTTTGAATTAGGAGTTAGGTCAGGGAAAGGATCTGGTATGTCTGAGGGAAGGTGTAGCCCAGAATTTGACCTAGCTAGGAATATAAGACCGGCCCCTAAATTCAATGAGGACGAAGTGGAGACGACGTGGGACGACGTATTTTATGTATTTTGAGAAAATTGTCAACAGTTTGAAGTGACCAGAAAATCTCTGGACCATTTTGCTACAAAGCGTATGTGTAGGTAAGGCAACTGAAGTTTACACATCATTATCTGTGGAACAGTCTAGAACATGGTTGGGGAAATTTAATAGTGCATTGATTCAGGATAATATCACTTTTAAATTAGTTTGTGGGTTTATCTAACACACTCAACAGTATACATAGCTTGCGCAGTCCTGTATGCGTTACCTCTGCGAGTTTTAAATTATATTGCCAGAGATATACAACGATCTGTGTCTAGGAAATATTATGCCACTCACAATCGCTCACTTCGTCAAGATATAGCCTATTTTCGATTGTATCGTCCAGTGAACATAATTAAAACACCTGAAGACCGACTTTTCTTGAAACTACTTGGATAAAGGAATGGACATTATTAATTTACCACGAATCCTGTATGATCCAGAGGTCCGCAGCGCTGTACCAACCTATTTCAAGTTCACAGAACCTTCTTGCATTTCATATAAGTATATTAAATCTATAGTCACCAAAATATAATTACTCTAAATTGGAGCGATATGCAAGAGGTGGGAAAAACTGGCGACGTCTGATGACTAAAAAACAAATATATGACTCTACAGGAAAGTATTCGTCGACACTAACATTCAGACCCGAGAATACGGTGGATTCTCGGACGTAGCCTTAGTATCTCAGCCGCGCTTTTATTGCAGCTGTTCATGTGGAGACTATGAAGTATCCACACGACCCCTAGCACCGGCTTAAGCGGAATTAGATACGCTAGCTCGGGAGCTGTGATGACAGATCAGCTCAAACAAACTCATCTGATGTTAATGGATGAGCATCATGGACGTCTGATGGAGTAAACGCCTTAACATGGCGTAACCTGGTAAATGCAAGAAACCTAGAAAAACTAACCTGTAATGCTGCCAAGGAGTTTGACTTGAACGAAAACCTCTGGAGGTTATAGTTGTGATTGTGAATCATCGAACTTTATCTATACACCAAGCAGGCATGTTGTGACTGTGACCTTGGTATAGTGAGTGATGGGAACCTAAACCCCTGATGAAGCGATCTAAATATAGAGAGCCGAGAAAAATAAACTTGAAGGCGAACCAGAGGATAGTCCTGACAGCACTGGAAGAGTATATGTTATTGAGTGGTCAAAGCTAGAAAAAGTGAACCTACAGTACTCGCTGACTGGCGGAGCCTCACCAAGAACAAAGTCGTTGAAACAATCCGCCATATTGACAGTGGTATCCTTCCCCAAGCAAAAAAAGTACTGAGAAACCTCAGTTCGCAAGAAGTTCTAGCAAATCTCCAGATTAAATTCGTCATAGTCCCAACAAAACACAGAATAATATAATATTCATATGTAAATATTGCTATTACCAGATACTGGTTAAGGAATTGAGTATAAGCACACCATCGCCGAATACGTCTACTTACTCCCAAACAGCAGTTACTCTGTATTATTTATTCAGCAACAACAAAACGTTTCTCAATGAAAGAGGTATTTGTCTTCCAATCACCCATAACGATATACCGAAGTGGACTGGGTTCTCTCAACCATGTTGACGAGGGCCTTTCAGGAGGTAAAAGTATTTTGGGAGAGGTATTGCGCCACTATTTTTGAGAACTCTGGCATTCAATGCATGTGGATATTGAAAAAGTGTCTTACGGAAGACCTTGGTGCTAAAGGTGACATACCGTACAGACATACATCCACGTGAGACTTCTCGACTCTCTATACTACAATCCCTCATGTGGACATTATTATCCGTCTTGGTTCATTAATAGTATCGGTGTTCAAGAAAACTGATCGCCGATATATTAATGTCAGACGCCATAAAGCACTCTTTAGCTCTACTAAATACAAGGGATATTATTCATGGGATGTTTCCTTCTTTATAGAGTTGCTAGGATTTCTCAATAATATCTATGTGAAATTTGGCAATACAATATATCAACAGCATATGGGTATTCCAGTGGGTACTATCTGTGCACCCCTTTTGGTTGGCCTATATCTGTTCTCTTATGAAGACGACTATATGCACACGATTTCAAAAAAATTATTTCATAGTCTGTTTCTTCTCATTCACCAAACGCTATATAGACAATCTTCTTGCTGTTGACAATCGCTATATAAATGACGCAGTGAAGGGTATATATTCACCTTCACTGGATTTGAAGGAAACTTCCAATGGCCCTAACAGCACATCTTATTTAGACCTATATATCTATGAAAATGAAGCGGGCCTTCTCTCTCGTCGACTTTACGATAAAACAGAAGATTACAATTTCGACATCGTAAACTATCCCTATCTGGACAGTAATTTACCAGAGGGGCCTGCATGTGGTGTATACATATCTCGTCTTGTAGCATTTGCTAGATCCTGTGTTAAATGTGACGATTTTAATTAACGTCACAAACCATTATTGCAGAAACTTGTAAAACAGGGCTATATCACCAAGCGCCCCCACTCGATGTTTCTCAAATTTGGCGATACATATCGCATGCCGAGCGTAGCGTGCAAGATCTATGACGGTACGTTTCGTAACTTGTGTCTAATTCTGCTTATACCGAGGATAGGGGCCGTATGAACCTATGTATTTCGAGATTCCAATAGTCTTCATATGAACAGTCACAATTAAAGCGTGACTGAGATACTCTAATGACTTTACAACGCATATCATATGTATTAAGATTACTAATCTGCGATACGGATTTGATATTTTTGGAACATCATGATGTCTTGCTGGCATCATTTCAAACTTAACCGCTTCTGTCTTGCAGGAAATTAGCCTAGTTTTATGTATACCATGATTTATGATTTGGTACTAATGTTATTATATGAATTAGGTCTTTGGATTATGGAGGTGGGAATTCTTTAATGGACGGCGGCTGAATATTGAATGACGCTTGTATAGTAATTATGAAGTGCTGAAAACTGCCATTTTAACAGCCAATAAGCTGGTGCCTGAAACCTGGAGTTAGAAACTCAGGAACTCAATAGGCGGCCAGGGAAGACATTTGTGGAGTTTGCAAGAGAGAATAACGTGGTATTTGATGGGTGGAACAGGTCATTACAGGTAGAGAAGCAATATGACCAGTTGAGGGAAGTTATTCTTATGGACCAATTTAAGAACAGTATTCCCTTGGATATTAAGTGTCACCTTGATGGTGGTCGAGTGGTCTAAGGCGCTTCGCTGGTGACCGCTAGCCTCACACCGCTGAACCGGCACGGGTTCGAGCCCAGCTAGTCCATGTGTGAAAGTTTGTGAGTTACTTCCCGAAGGGCGGTGGTTCTCTCCGGGTACTCCGGTTTCCTCCACCAACCAAACTGACTGTCACCATATGAGTGAAACAAACTTGAGTGTGACATTAAGCCAAATTCCCTCTCTCCCCCACCTTGATGAACATAAGGTACTCGAGTTAAAGAGGACACTGCGGCAGGTATCGCTGACTACGAATTAACCCACGAGAAAATAGAACAAATTCCAGCACGGGGAAAAAGTGGGAAGGTAGAACATTTGGCAATAATTTCGACCGAAAAGCTAGTGCTAGCTCTAAGGAAGAGAAAGGTCAAGGTGACCGGGTAGGAGAGAGGATTTAAGGTTTAACGGCGCGTTCAGCAATATTTCATCTATACAGCGAGGAGATGACCGAGTAGGTACTGGGTTAGAGAAGATAGTAGAACCTGGTAAAATATTTCCAAGTTACGAAATGCACCTACGTTCCATTATTGTTCAAAGAAAGGTCATTTAAACTAGAGCCTTGGGCACTGAAACGGGGCTATTTAAATGTCAAAATAGGCGGTTGGAATAATTCCACTAACTGTTTGATGTTTCATCCCATGGCGAAGAGCCACAAAATTTGTCCAGTCTCACACAATTCGCTCAGCAATGATCTCTGAAGAAATAGTGCAATTGTACATGTACATGTATATATTTAAAAAAAAAACTTCTAACAGATGGAACAAATTCCTTATTTATTGTGAAACCGATTTAATGACATGATAAATGTCTTCTCTGCATGTCATCAATATTTGTGAAATATTTTACTTTTTCAGCAGGGGATTATAGAAAGCATATCCATCAGCAGTAAATGACAAAAATCAGTATTGGGATACAATGTAAAAGTCTTATCATGAGATGGACTGAAGCTGTGCTGGGATTCATCCTCTCATAGGATCATATTATATACATGTACCTCCTGCTGTCAGTTAGTACACCCCCAGTTTGGGAGGTTACAAGTGATAGAGTAAACACTGAATTACTCTGATCATGGAGTTTACAATTGCTCCCAACAAGTACATGTAGGTCAATTATATTCAAACAGGATGCCTGCAATTGGCCCTATACAGCCAAGTGAATGGAGCTGCTGACCTGGGTCATGCATGTGTATGCAATTCCATCTGGTATAGAGTTAGGTGTAGGGTTGGGTTTTTTTAGATACTTTTCAAATTTCCTATGCTTTAACATGGTGCTAAATAGCATACTTGGCAATATTGTGCAGATACTTTTGCTAAACTCCGCAGTAGACAGAAAAGTGGGTTACTTTAATAACATCTATATACAATATTTAGCATTTTTATAATCTAGTCTAATTAGAATATATTCGCATTAAAATATCTAACACCGTGTGGGAGAAAGGAAAATATATTCAATATTTAGCACCTTTATAATATTATCTAATTAGAATAGATTCGCACTTAAATATGTAGCTGACGTCTGAGAACAGACATTATATTGAATATTCAGCACTTTGATAATATCATCTAATTAGAAGATATTCGCAGTTAAATATCTGTCTGGCGTCCGAGAAAGACAATATATTCAATATTTAGCACCTTTTTAATATCATATAATTAGAAAAGATTCGCAATTACATGAGTAGCTGGCGTCTGGAAAAGGCAATAATTCAATATTTAGCACTTTTATAATCTCTATTAAATAGAAGAGATTCGCAGTTAAATATCCACAAGAGCCTTTTCGGAGAAAACACAATATATTCAATATTTAGCACTTTTATAATCTTCTGTAATTAGAAGAGATTCGCATTAAAATATCTGTAACACCGTGTCGGAGAAAGGACAATCTATTCAATATTTAGCACCTTTATAATATCTAATTAGAATAGATTCGCATTTAAATATGTAGCTGACGACTGAGAACAGACAATATATTGAATATTTAGCACTTTGATAATATCATCTAATTAGAAGAGATTCGCAGTTAAATATCTAGCTGGCGTCCGAGAAAGACAATATATTCAATATTTAGCACTTTTATAATATAATATCATCTAACTAGAAAAGATTCGCACTTAAATATGTAGCTGCATGACGTCTTTGAAAAGACAATATATTCAATATTTAGCACTTTTATAATCTACACTAAATAGAAGAGATTCGCAGTTAAATATCCACAAGAGCCTTTTCGGAGAAAAGACAATATATTCAATATTTAGCGTTTATATAATCTACTCTAATTAGAGAGATTCGCATTAAAATATCTGTAACACCGTGTCGGAGAAAGGACAATATATTCAATATTTAGCACCTTTATGATATTATCTAATTAGAATAGATTCGCACTTAAATATGTAGCTGACGTCTGAGAACAGACAACATATTGAATATTTAGCACTTTGATAATATCATCTAATTAGAAGAGATTCGCAGTTAAATATCTAGCTGGCGTCCGAGAGAGAATATATTCAATATTTAGCACTTTTATAATATCATCTAATTAGAAAAGATTCGCATTAAAATATCTGCAACAACGTGTCGGAGAAAGGACAATATATTCAATATTTAGCACCTTTATAATATCATCTAATTAGAATATAATTTGATTATTGCAATGAAGTACCAAAGAAAGATGTTGTTTTTGGCGTTTTGTTTCTTTCGAAATTACATTGAAGGGGGCCGATTGTCTCCGAAACACCTTCAGTCATTGGGTGCATGCCAGCATACAGTGTCGTTGAATGATTGGTTTGTTGTGCCTGTCTGTATACATGTCAGCTGTCTGGATGAGTGAGATTGCCTTTATATCGCCCGTCCTGTAGGCGCCCTAAAAAGCAGCACATGCGCGTTGTTTAACCAGGAAGAACGACAGAATAATCTGTTACTGTCCGAGTGGAGTTTCACAGACCACAAATGAAAATGTACTTGTGACTGTCTTAAAAATCCTTATATACCAGCGCATGCGCGTTGTTTAATCAGGAAGAAAGATAGAATACTCCCTGTTATTGTCAGAGGGGTTGCACAGACCAGCAAAGAAGGTGTACTTGGGACTGCCTTAAACCTCCTTATTCACCAGCCCTTGCAAGTTTGAAAATATTTAGCATTTGTGCTAATTATACAATATATTTTCTTTCGGGAGGGGCAGTCCGACAATTTGCGTTCGCGATTTATCATAAATATTCAATATTTCTTCTGGCTGCAATTTAGAAAAAAATATTCAATATTTAGCATTTGTGCTAATTATACAATATATTTTCTTTGAGAACAGGCAAGTCAAAGTGCTAACTAGCAGTAATCCTAGAAATTATCTTCAAAGTAGCACACTCCTTTCTAAATATCACTGATTTTAGAAATTATTTGCGAAATAGCAGATCTGCTAAATAGCATGCGAGACAATAATAACCATTTCTGCACCTTAATGCTGGTATAGAGGGTCTGCTGGAGGGGATGCGTGTGTGTAAACCCCCAAGTTACATACTGTGAATACAATTCCTGCAAGTGTGGAAGCCTAGAAAACTAGAATTTCTTGCCACCATGGTAAACTTATGATAAGTATGGCTTAAATTATTTTCTTCTGCATATAATTAAGTGTACTGGATAAAGTCTTTATCAGCCAGCGATTTATGACATCCTCTCAGGAAAACTCTCTACAGCAACCCCAGAATGGTCTCCATATTGTATTCATGCTCTAAAACAGAATAACTCTGAGCATACATAAGAATATCAGAAAATATTTAACTTCACTAATATAGACCTGAGTTATCTGCATAACTTGAGAACTCTTTTTTCTGCTCTTCCTCTCAAAGCCTAAAGCAGTTCAATAAACAACCAGTCACCCTGGCAACGGCACTACTTGTGCTCAAGTTTTCTCTCAGTATTAGAACGGGACCATTAGACCCTACGGGTCTACATCGCCCCGTCAAAAAGATTGTTGGAAAATCCGTGATGACAGACAGTGGAATAAACCGGTTGTTTTTGTTAAAAGTAGAGTTGTCTCCCAAAGGCCCATAATGCAGAAGTTGATTGAACCTGCACACAAAGTAGCTGAGAAAGAGATCTTAGTGAAAATCTGATATCAGAGAGAGAGAGAGAGAGAGAGAGAGAGAGGTGTCGCCAGTTCAAAAGAAAAAAAAGGAACTAGAGCCTATAGGCTTTTTTATATATCGATGTCTGGGAATCATAGAAATGATTGGTATTGATTGGTATTTGTCATGCTTGTGATCATCAGCAGACATCTGAACTTCACCACAGTATTTGGGCAAAACCTAAATGGTCATGTATTGTCAAATGTCAAATACAAGAAAATATTGATTTTCCTTCAAACAGATTCCTTTCAGGTGGGAACTTTTTTCATGAATGAAGAAAAATGTCAAGAACGTGATGAAGTAAACCTTTGTTCTCGAGTTAATGAACAGATATAAAGTTCATATATGACCCCTTTCCCAGTTAAATTAGTAAATGCATGCTTTCTATTTCACAACTGTTTCACTGAATGTAGCTGTTTCAGACATGTATCAAACAGGGGAGACAACTCCATGGGATAAATGCCATATACATGTAGGGGAATAGTCCAACCTCATAGTATAGTCGGAACTAGATTCAGTTTGGGGGGACTGTGACCTTGCCCTTTGAGTGTGTGAGTGAGTGAATAGAATTTATCGCCGCTTTCAACAATATTTCAGCTTTATCGCGATGAACCAACTAAGCACCACCCAGCCAAGTTGCGTTCCTGCTACTTCAAAGAAGAAATCTTTGAAGCAGCATGGGACCAGACACCCTCCATCCACTCTCTAAAACACCGAGGACAGCACACAAGACACTTGACCTTTGACCGCAAATGAATAGGGTTCCTCTTTGCCCTGCCGGTAATGTATATCCAAAGTTTGGTACCAATCCATACCTTGGAACTGCAGATACCGCACGGACAATCGCAAATGTTAATGGATTAATGGATGGATAGACGGATAGTTGGACAGAACTCATAATCGCATAAGGCCTTGTCTTCGATTAGCAGTGACATCTAATTGTGACATCTATTGGCAAATCGTTTATAAGCATATGCATGATTCTTGTGTTTTTTAACATTTTGGAAATCCTTTAAAAAATTTTTTTCTAAAGTTTCGGGTCGCTACCACTTCTGTTCGGTCAGGTTACCGCGAACAAAGTATATTTTAATTTTGGCCTTATCGTCGAATCTATGACAAAAGAGATGATTACAATTTCGACATCGTAAACTATCCCTTTCTGGATAGTAATATTCCAGTGGGACCTGCATATGGCGTATACATATCTCGCCTACTAGCATTTGCTAGATCCTGTGTTGAATGCGACGATTTTAATCGTCACAAAACATTGTTGCAGAAACTTATAAAACAGGGCTATTCCAACAAGCGCCTCCAGTCAAAGTTTCTCAAATTGGGCGATACATATTGCATGCTGATAGCAAAATACGAGCGTAGCGTGCAAGATCCATGGCGTTACATTTCGTAACTTGTGTCCAATTCCGCTTAACCCGAGGCTAGGGACCGTATGAACCCATGTACTTCAAGATCATCATGGTGTTCATATGAACAGTCACAATCAAAGCGTGAATAAGATACATCATTCCCTAGATGACGACTTTACAACGATTATTATGGATTAAGAATACTGATCAGCGATACGGATTTTATAATTTTGGAACATCATGAGGTCTTGTCGGCATCATTGAAAACGGTTGACCACTTCGCTCTTGCAGAAAACTAGACTATGTTTATGTATACTACGATTGTCCTTTTGAATTTAGTACTAATACTGTTATATGGAATAGGTCTTTGGATTATGGACGCGGATATTCTTTAACGGATGACGGCTGAATTAGAAATGACGGACTAGACACTAATAATTACCCTAATTTGGGCACAACCTTTATTCAACGCGGCAAAATTTTGGGGGGCAGGGGAAACGCACCCAAATTAGTGAAAATACCGATTCTGGCAAAGTAAGTAAGCTGTTACTAAAATATGACGCTTAGATGACATAACTAAACTTTGATTATCAATACAAGGAAAAATAGTAATATTCTTTTTTGTTTTTTTAGTCCTAATTTGGGTACAACGTTTAATATATCAAGGGTTAATCTGAAGCCCTGGTTACTATATATTATGCGTGAAAAAGCCAGGTTGGAATTTCAGTTGGGGCGGGCCACCATGACAATTTTGCTGGCTCCAGGGGGTTAAACGGACTATTTCTTTATTCTCTGACCCATGGATACTTCTTCATAACCCATATTTGTTAACAATAACAAGCTGAGGCGATTCCTACTATGCTTTGGGGTGCTTTCAATTCACGAGAGGCTTTTTCATACCTACAGTGCAGAGAGTGAATATGGCTCGTGAATAAAGATCTCTGGCTACAGCCTTGGCATATGATTGAATGTTTACAAATATATTTCTTGCTGTCATGTTTGTTTGACCACACAAGACAACTTTTTTCATCATGATTCACATTCAAAATTCTTTATAGAAGAGGGTTGGTTACCGTACAGGATTCGGATATGAAACTTGATCAAGCTGTTGGTAATTAACTCTTTACCATATTGTGGATTAATGAGAAAGGAATTTATGACCAATATTATTCTGATTATGTTAAGTTTATTTCATCAGTCAACGTACTTATTTCCCGTTAAAAAGGCTAGCTCAGTTCATAGTAGGCTCCATGTTATGATGAAAGCCTACTTGTACATGTATATTACATTGTTTTGAAGTCCATCCAGGTCTGACCCCCAAAACTGGGTCAGCTGCATTGCTGTGTTGCATTGCTGAAGAGGGTCTCAAGGAGGGAGAACACTCAAATTCATTTACCAAAATTCCCTTTGAAACACAGTGAAAACAAAGAAATGAGGGAAGTGAAGAGGTACTTGTAATGGGAAATGCAGTATACAAAAAAATATACATTAATAATGACCAAACAAGCCATTTCCTGTCAAAAAATGTGAAATACATAGACAAAAAATCAACCAGCATTTTCCTCTTAAAGTCTCTGATTTAGCAGACGACAGTCTCTGGTCTAGCAGACGACATACTTTGAACTAGAAACTAGCAAATCCTCAAAAACAACAACTGAGCACTTAAAAAACATCAAAAAACATCTACTATATTCCGCTTATGTAAAAGAACAACAAAAATAATTCAAAAGACAAAAAAATGTTATCAAGAAGAAAAAGCTTCAGAACTATTTCTTTCAGCGGAAGAACTTTGTTTTGTGCAAGAGAAAACCGGGCACTTCCTGTTACAAGAGTTACAGCTCCCTTATATATATCTGGATGACCCTAACGGGTCTATATCGATATATAAAAAGAAGAAATCCATTATTTCCACAGCTTATATTATTAGCTTATACTATATTCCGCTTATGTAAAAGAACAACAAAAATAATTCAAAAAACCAAAAAAAGGTTATCAAGAAGAAAAAGCTTCAGAACTATTTCTTTCGGCGCAAGAACTTTGTTTTGTGGAAGAGTAAACCGAGCACTTCCTGTTACAAGAGTTACAGCTCCCCTATCAACCACCTCGCTGGGGGTCTAATAACACACCAGCCACCAGTCAGATTTTTGGACCGGATTCGGGGCCTTCGCGCACATCGCCGAAAGTGACATCATATATAGCAAAATAGATGTTTGCCGAACATTTCGATTACTTTTCAAGTCTGCAAAATACCTCTGTTGACCTAGCGTTAAAAAGAATTATCTGGAGATAATTTTATCTGTTTATCTGGACAGAGCATATGAAAAGTAGTTCACTCATGTGCAACACTAAAGGAGTTGTTTTGCCGGATTCAAACTGAACCGTGCGTTGGTTGGTTTCCCCTATACGTAATAGCAACGTAGTGAAGGTCAACTTCCGCTATTGGTGGCAGGGGTGGTAATGGAGCCTGCGAAATGGAGCATGCGCTGTGGGGCGGTTGCTCCCCTATATATATCTGAACGGCTCTACATCGATATATAACAAGATTCCAAGGGGCTTCAATATACGCCCGTATATCTGGAATTACATTGGTCCAAATTTCAAGGTTGTTTAATAGCCTTGATTCCAATTGGTAGCTAGCAATCCAGAGAAAGGTCTGCGATTTTGTGCTTCTGAGAATGTAACATATATCACATCTTATATTCAATGGCAACCTAAAATGGGCTTAACTCTTGGTAACTAGTTGACCTTGAAGCAAGTACCGAGAGCTCACATATCCCACACTGAAATCAACAATAGTCAAACACAAAAAAAGTAGTTTTCCTGCAAATGGATTCCTTTCAGCCGAGAGAATTTTTCATGAAGGAAGAAGAAAGTGATGAAGTAAACCTTTGTTCTTAAGTTCATAAACAGGTATGAAGCTCATGAAGGAATGAGCCCAATGAATTGGTAAATGTATGATTTTTATGTCACAACAGTTTAACTAATTGTAGCTGTTTCAAACATGGAAGACAACTCCACAGGACAAATGCCATATACATGTAGGGGAGAGAACTCTGAATATTCCAACCTAACACATATAGTCAGCTAAACTTGATTCAGTTTTGGGGGACTGTGACCTTGACCTTTGACAAATTGATCTCATAATGTATGGCTCCTCTTTGCCATGCGAGTAAGGTATACTCAAAGTTTGGTACCAATCAAACCTTGAAACTAGAGATATCACATGGACAACAAGTGTTAATGGATGAATGGACAGAACGCAACATCGCATTACAAGATCCTCGTCTTCGACAGGCATATGAAAATGTGACTTAATGATTTCTTGACTTGGGGATCACAGTGACCTTGACCTTTGACCTACACTTTGGTATGTAACACATCATGCCCCTCTAATGTATTTACTGGTAGAAAGAAAGTTATTTTTGATGATTTCCTGATTTTGGGGTCAGTGACCTTGACCTTTGACCTGACCTACATTTTAGTACACGACACATCGTCTTCCCTCAATGTATCAATGGACTCCAAACAAAAATCAGATTTTATGAATTTCATGATTTTGGGGGTCACAGTGACCTTGACATTCGGCCTTGACCTACATTTTGGTACGTGGCACATCATGTCCCCCTAGTGTATCTACTGACACAAAAAACATTTTTTTTAAAGATTTCTTGATTCTGGGGTCACAGTGACCTTGACTATTGACCTTGACCTAAATTTCGGTACATGACAAACCATCTTCCCGTAATTTCTCAATGGACACAAAAATCATGATTTTTAACAATTTCATGATTTTGGGGTCACAGTGACCTTGACTTTTGATCTTGACCTACATTTTGGTATGTGACACATCGTGTCCGCCTAATGTACCTGCTGACACAAAACTGCTATTTTTAATAATTTCCTTATGTTGGGGTCACAGTGACCTTTGACCTTGACCTAATTTTTGGTATGTGACACTTCATTTCCCCCTATTGAATCCACTCGCAAAAAATTAGCATTTTTTAATGATTTCCTGATTTTTAGGTCACACTGATCTTTGACCTTGATTCTGGGGTCACAGTGACCTTGACTATTTGACCTTGATCTAAATTTTGGAACATGACAAAACGGCCCCCATAATTTCTCAATGGATTAAAAAAATCATGATTTTTAACAATTTCACGCTTTTGGGGTCACAGTGACCTTGACCTTTGACCTTGACCTACATTTTGGTAGGTGATACATCGTGTCCCCCGAATGTAAATGTTATTTTTAATAATTTCCTGATTTTGGGGTCAGTGACCTTTGACCTTCGACCTTGACCTATTTCTTGGTATGCGACACTTCATTTCCCCCTATTGAATTCACTCACAAAAAATTCGAATTTATTAATGATTTCCTGATTTTTCAGTCACACTGACCTTTGACCTCTACCTACATTTGGTATGCAACACATCGTTCCCCCATAGGGCATCCACTCACCAAAAATTAAAACTGTAGATAGAAAACTGTCAATGATTTCCTGATTTTAGGCAACAGTGACCTTTGACCTCTGACCTCGACCTCAATTTCGGTACGCGACACATCGTCTCCACCTAGCGTATCCACTCACAAAAAATTGCAACTGTGGATAGAAAACGTTCTCAGATATAGACCGGACAAACACTTCAGTGATTTCCTGTTTTTTAGGCCAGTGACCTTTGACCTCTGACCTCGACCTTCATTTTGGTACACGACACATCGTCTCACCGTAGGGTATCCACTCACCAAAAATTGGACCTGTAGATAGGAAACTGTCTCAGATATAGACGGACAGACGGAAAACGCCATCACATAATACGTCCGCCTTTTGGCGGGCGTATAAAAAGTAAACCTGTAGTTATCTTGAAAGATACTCGCTTCACAATCTCTGTTATGGCTCAACCTAGGGATAGTTCTGTGAAAACTAGTGCGTTGATTCAGGGTATTGATGGGAATTATATTTCTGTTCCCCTATACAAAGTCAACCTGACGAATGATTTGGTAGCTGGTTCACTAACAGTAGGGATTGTTGAGACAATTACCATTGAGGGTAACCTTTTTGCTTGGAAATGACTTAGCAGGGGATAAAGTGAGTATTCCACTTATATAGTCATATGAGGCCAAAATTAACACTGCGGCCCAGTCTGAAAATATTGAGGATGATACTGCTGTTTGGCCACCAGGTAATAAGGAGAGCGGTAATTTACCAGATTATATTTTCAACCAGTCATCACTGGTCAAGGAACAGCGAGTGGACACCGCATCATCGGAAAAAGCAGAGGGTTCTTACTCTTTCACAGTTATGAAATTCCATGACTTTCCATGACTTTTTTGGACAAATTCCATGACTTTTTCATGGCCTTTTACCCGACTAATTAGATCAGAAATTATCCATGGACAACGGCTGCATCATTAAAATCGAAGACGACACCTGTGTCGGAGCAAGGACTTGACTAAACGATGTACAAATTCAAAGAAAAAATATTTGTTTCAGGAAACATATATTACATGTATTAACATCCAGTGTCTCTCCATTGTAGTGTTCTTTCATATACATGTACGTAAACACACAATAAAAGTCTTGAAACCGGACTACCAGAAGTCTTGTCCATTGTATGCTATCGAATACCTTCATAATTTTTTACTAGATTTGGGAGGTTCTCGACTTTAAGGCACACTGCGAACGGCATGTTAGCGTGACGAGAAGAGCGGCATGTTATGCCGGTTTCACGAGTTTAGGAATGGGCTGTCATACCGTCCGGATCGACTCCGTGTTCCTCTATCAGAACGGCATATAAAGAATGGCATATGAAGAACGGCATACGTGTTTAAAAAGTCTCAATGTCGGGACAGGCAGTGCTCGATCCTTCCGTAGCGCTTCTGATAACAGTATGGGAGCGAGAGGAAAAGGCCTCTGGGTCGGTCCAATATAATTTGTTCCGCATTTTACTCGATCACGTTTGGGCTAACCATTTTGCGCAAAGACTCACTAAATACAATTCACAAAGGATATCTTAAGTTGTTTTGTCTTCTTTTGTTCGGGATAGTATATAAACCTTTTCAACGGGAGGTCTTACGCCAAATCTTTGCCAGGTTTAGGGATTTTTATGGTCAAGTTAACAATTAGATCTGTAGAACACACAGTGTGTCCTGCTGTGCTCCCCTTTTCGTGTGTGTGAAGAACAAGCGCCACATAGGAACTATTTTTTTGGGAGAAATCAGAACAATTATATATGATATCAAATTTCGACAAAGAAATATCATATCGATTTGGTTTCAAGAAAAGTCCGATGTAACTATATCGTAAAAAAGTACATAGTAATCGGCTAAATTTTGGAAACACGTTTATGAATTAACAAA
Source organism: Hanleya hanleyi (assembly GCA_036873755.1). NCBI lineage: Eukaryota > Metazoa > Mollusca > Polyplacophora > Lepidopleurida > Hanleyidae > Hanleya > Hanleya hanleyi. The sequence continues at coordinate 34,044 of JAVTVY010026640.1, read as the reverse complement.
TAAAGACTTTGTAATGATAGAAAGCGACACATTATTATATTAAGTAACAAATTTGAAAGATCTCGAATGTTAATCTATTTGTCTGTCGTATAGGTTGAACCCCTCGCTGTCCCCCATTGACCTGCCAAACGTGCACTGTATTGATAGTGTGTGAGTGCATGGGCCGTCTGCACAGGAACACAGACAAACCCAGTATCTTTGTCACTCCAAAACAAAGCATTCATTTTGCTGAAATGAAACAATTCAACACATTTGGTCTGTTTATTAAAACAATTGTCACATAACCAAATACGTATTTGTAACTTTCAACAAATATGCAACAAAGTATTAAACACCATGGAAATTGCTATCAAAGAGCAAACCTGGATGAACAAAGTATCAGTCACGTTAAAATATCGGCATTTAATTTCTCAAGCTGACCCCAGGCTTACTTTAAACAGCCACGGAATGACTGAGCCAAATCTGCATATCAGTAATGAAGTCGAGTGTCAATTTCAAGTGGTCTTTCTTCTCCGTCAATTGATGAAGCTGCAAGACCACGGGAAATCATAAAACCGTATGTGTATATCAATCAAAGTACAGCCCTTGCATACACAATCACAGGATAAATACTGGAAGATATTTAACTGTTATATTTAGATGGAAGGCCAGAGCATCGTGCGAGGTAGTCAGTTCAGTTACAAAATGTACACGCCCCCTTGTAGGCCCCATGCAAGTCCAGGCGTGTGGTACACACAATTAATAGACACGAGAGGCTAGATTCAACACTTCGGGGGACGTTCAGGGGTTCGGAGATCACGTTGATAAAATGATAGAACATTCAAATCTGTTTAATTAATAACTTAATTGTTCTCAATTAAAAACTAAAAATTAAAAAAATTAAAACTTTCAATACCAAAGGAACTATAAACACCAACTTCAGTTTAGCGTAGAGCTGCATTCATATGGACAGTATGAAGCGACCTTGACACAATTTAATGGTTTGTTCCCACGACATTTGTTTTTGTTTGTCGAGACAATATTCTGTAAAGACCATTATCATACAGCATTTTTTTCGCGTACAGCTGCATTCAGTTATCTCCCCTGATGGAAGATTCTGGCAATTTCACAGACAATACGCGACATTCGACGAAATGAAGTTCGCGGGTCCAAGAAAATCACGTTTTCGGTAAAAAAAAAATACAGAGAAATACTGACCTGGCGGACATTTTCAAGTTTCATTTTATTTTTCTATGACCTCTAACAAAATTCAATGACTTGATACGAAATTCCATGACTTTTCAAGGCCTGGAAAACAATTGTCAAATCCATGACTTTTCCAGGATTTTCCATGACCGTACGAACCTGAATGTTTCTACGTGGATCTGGTATATTAATGAGGAAGTTGAGACCATCAAAGAGCCCAGCTATCGAAAGTTGGCCGTTTTATACCATATTGTAGTACCCTCGGGTTATCGGAATGTCATCTTTTCCGGACATTTGATGAACCATTCAGTCAAGTTTGGTAGATTGTGTTGGTCTCCTCCGCAGGAGAAATTCTGGATATAAATATCTGCTGACGATCATGGAGGTGACCGCCAGGTTTCCCCAAGGCAGTTCCCATTGAAAACAATAACCGCAAAGGCAGTAGTGGAAGCTTTGCTTCAGTTTTTCACTCGATATGGCCTCCGGAAATCCAATCTGACCTTTCAAAAAAGTCATGAACGAGTTAGGTATTTAGACAGCTAAGTCTACATCCCATCATTCACAGGGCTCCTTATAATGATATGACCAGACTATGAAGAATATGTTGAAATCTTATGTTCTCGAGTACCCAGACATTTGGGACAAAGGTATATCATTTGTTACAAGGGCGTCAACAGGCTTTAGCCCATTTGAGCTATTCTATGGACAGGAGCTCAGAGGTCCTTTAAAGATGATAAAAGGTTTCTTAGTGAGGTTGAGGAGACTAACCTCTCGGATTACGTGCCGACTTTCAGAGAAAGACCTTCTTAGGAAAGCGAGGTAGCCAAAGAACATATTAAGTGTTTTCAAATGGTCATGAAAACCCGATTTGACACCCAAGGCCAAGGACTTTGGTCCCGAAGAAAAAGTTTTGGTCTTACTACTATGTTAACTTGAAGAACTTCACAGTACAGACTCGTATGGAACCATTGGCAGCACAAATGTCAAACTCAGAGGTTCTACAGAACCTTGACAGTATAAATGGAGTCATTTGCCTGAACAGCAGATATTAAGGATTTTCTTCATAAATAGAAATTATTATTTTCTGACAAGCCAGGTTGTACTCCTCTTACTGTTCACGATAGCTCAGCCCATTAAACAAAACCTGTACACTCTAAATCCTGAAAAGTTAGCTCCGGTATGAGAAGAGGTTCAAGGATACAAGGATACAAATATTTATTTAAAGTCGAACCTGATACAAAAATATAAACATTAGCACAGATGGCTATTTGTCGACTATAAAACAAGGTAATAAAACAATATACATGTATAATAATCAATATCACAGTCTTAGAATGGATTTATGCCTTGCACATCTGGCATTTACACTCGATCCCCTTAAATGATTTTAATTTAGCTTTAAAAATATTTAGGGAAGATGACCTACGGGTTTCTAATGGTAGACTATTCCATAATTTCGGGCCATAGTAGCGCAGTGAGTTTATTCCAAATCTTGTTGATTTCACCCGAGGTACATGAAGTTTTCTATGATCTCTTAAGGAGTATTTATTTTCTTGTAACTGGAATACATCTTTCATGTAGGAAGCATTTGTTTCATTTAAAGTTTTATAAATCTCTACTAGAATGGTCTTCTCTCTACTGGTTCACTACATGTTAGAACAGGATATAAAAGAGCCAAGCTGGAGTAGGTGGAGCTCACCTATTGTACTCCTACATAAATCAGATGGTTCACAAAGGTTCTGTAGGAATACCGTAAGGTGAACACTGTTAAGCGCACAGATTCCTATCCGATTCCTAGAATTTAAGACTGTATTGATAGGATCGGCCAGACTGCATGTGTGACCAAGATAGACTGGCTGAAAGTCTACTGGCAGGTACATTTGACAGGGATAGAGATATCTGCACTTGTTTATTCTATTTTTAGCATAGAACTCCTGAGAAGGTTCTAGATGACACATACATATATTATGAAGCATGGAAAAAAAAAAAAAAATGCCTGGAATCATGTATGACATCATTTTTGGAAAAGTTCTCCATGGGGTATATAAAGAGTGTGTTGGCAGCAGAAGAGAGAATTCTTGATCTTGTAACCAGTGAGTCATATTACTGTGATCTGAACTGTATAAACAACACAGGAAGGAAGCAATCAGAGATTGCTCAATTGTATGCCCCCCCCCGCCCCCCCCCCCCTTTCCACTTCAATCCGACACTGCCCCGACATTGTTCTGTATTGGTCTGTGAAGGCCTAATTTGGATAATTATAAAATTCTGTTTCAGTCATTCGTTTTGCCATGCCTCGATCGCATAATACATATTCCAAGTATCGACCAACAAGTGATAATACAATGCTTTCATGCAAGATGGTCGCTGGGGCTTTCGCCAAATCCGAAAATGTGACTTGGTTAATACTCCTTTGGAGTATATTGTGGTGAAATTATGAAGCGATCAGTGAACTTTGAATTTTGCACCCAATTCACTCTTTTGGGGTAATTTCATACTCAAGGACCTATGTGGTCTGCTTCGGAATGTAGAATTAGATATAGCCATTTTCCCAATCCAAATCGGTTATGGACCGAGATCCAGCCTGCACAAATAAATATATCTCATTCACTCAGGTTTCATAAACGAAGGGCCGTAAATCTTGAAAATATAACTGAAAGCAGAGAAACTTCACGCTGCACAACCTTGGGGCATTAACCACATATTATGCAAATTTCATACTTGTCCATACAATATTAACCGAGATTCAGCCCGGACAAGTCCCAATTCACAAAGATTTGGAAAAAGAGCCATAACTCTTGAAAATATATGCGAAGATTTGGAAAAAGAGCCATAACTCTTGAAAATATATGCGAAACTTCACGCTGCACAACTACAGGGCACTGACCACATATCCTACAAATTTCATAATTGTTCATATAATATTAACCGAGATCCAGTACGGACAAGTCCCAATTCACAAAAATTTGATGAAAAAAGGGCCATAACTCTTGAAAATATACGTGAAATGCGGAGAAACTTCACGCTGCACAACTATGGGGCACTGACCACATATCCTGCAAATTTCACAATTGTCTATACAATATTAACCGAGATCCAGCCCGGACAAGTCCCAATTCACGAAGATTTCAGGAACAACGGGCCATAACTCTTGAAAATATAAGCGAAATGGGGAGAAACTTTACACTGCACAGCTACAGGGCACTGACCACATATCCTACAAATTTCATACTTGTCCATACAATATTAACCAAGATCCAGCCCGGACAAGTCCCATTTACAGAGATTTCAGAAAAAGGGCCATAACTCTTGAAAGTTATACCGGAACTCGGAAAAAAACGCTACGGTGCACAAATACAAGGCACTGGCCACATTCCATGCAAGTTTCAATTCTGTCCATCCAATATTAACCGAGATATTGCACGGACAAGAAATCGGACGGACGGACAGAGCAATCGCTATATGCCCCCCCACTGGTTAGAGGGGGGGGGGGGGCATAATTACACACTGTTTCTATTGTCTCACACGAATATTCTTTTTCTAGAATCAGGTGTTCATGATCAGATAAACAGGTTGGTAAGTTGGTTATCAACCGATTGATCGGACTTGGAACCCATACGTCATTGCTAATGAATATTCCTGCTCCAAGCGAAACACATGCATTAGAATATCCAGCACATTTATTTATGTTACAACATTATCAAGCTATCAGGGAGCTAGTTTAACATGAGAAAGTCCTATGACTCGTGTTCCTCCACGATACATCTATACCATGCTTGTCAAACGTTTGTGTACATGGCAGATACACAGGCCACTTTAATGATGGGATGAGTGATTTGCAGATAATAGTGCAGTTGGGATTTCATACTTGTCCATACAATATTAACCGAGATCCAGCCCGGACAAGTCCCAATTCACAAAGATTTGAAAAAAGAGCCATAACTCTTGAAAATATATGCGAAACGCCGAGAAACTCCACGCTGCACAACTACAGGGCACTGACCGCATATCCTACAAATTTCATAATTGTCCATACAATATTAACCGAGATCCAGTCCGGACAAGTCCCAATTCACAAAAATTTGATGACAAAAGGGCCATAACTCTTGAAAATATACGTGAAATGTGGAGAAACTTCACGCTGCACAACTATGGGGCACTGACCACATATCCTGCAAATTTCACAATTGTCCATACAATATTATATAAACCGAGATCCAGCCCGGACAAGTCCCAATTCACGAAGATTTCAGGAACAACGGGCCATAACTCTTGAAAATATAAGCGAAATGGGGAGAAACTTTACACTGCACAGCTACAGGGCACTGACCACATATCCTACAAATTTCATACTTGTCCATACAATATTAACCAAGATCCAGCCCGGACAAGTCCCATTTACAGAGATTTCAGAAAAAGGGCCATAATTCTTGAAAGTTATACCGGAACTCGGAAAAAACGCTACGGTGCACAAATACAAGTCACTGGCCACATTCCATGCAAGTTTCAATTCTGTCCATCCAATATTAACCGAGATTTTGCACGGACAAGAAATCGGATGGACGGACAGAGCAATCGCTATATGCCCCCCCACTGGTTAGACGGGGGGGGGGGGGCATAATTACACACTGTTTCTATTGTCTCGCACGAATATTCTTTTTCTAGAATCAGGTGTTCATGATCAGATAAACAGGTTGGTAAGTTGGTTATCAACCGATTGATCGGACTTGGAACCCGTACCAAACGTTCTCATATAATCTAACGTGTTTCTCGCGTGTTTCTAGTGTGTTTCTCATAAGAAACTCTCCTAACCAAGTGAGACACATATGAGGTTAGGCGAGATTATCATTTCCTCACCTAAATCTCGTATGTGTAACTTTCCTCACAAGAGAATTTATATGAGGATTTCACATCATATGAGGTTTTGACTCTGCACATTGGACATTTCAAGTCGACTACAGGAATCTTACGAGAAATCATATGTGTTTGTGGACTTAAGACAGTTTTGATGTAAAATTTGAGGAACTTAGGAGTGAAAATCAACAAGTCCAGAAACACATATGAGATCTCACGAGAGGTTTTGGACTTAGTTGAATTTTGACCAATTTTTTTATTTGGTGGAGACAAAATAAGCAAAGTCCAAAATCACATATCTCACGAGATATTTTGAACTTTGTTGATTTTCATTCATTCATTTTTTTATTAGAACCGGAAAAACTCCCCGGGTCTAAAAGACATTTAAGAGATTCACTAATTTTGTAATGTAGGTTATTGTCCATTTCAGATTCCCTCACATAAATAGGATGTATTCAAAGATAGAATATAAGAAAAAGACAAAAATAGATGTAGGCAATCTTAATGTAGTTTATCATCCATGTTATCCCTTCAATTCATCAACAGAATTTTTGCATTAGCTTGTTCACATCTGCTACAGTAACCGACCGGTCACCCATCCCTTAAAAGTATATATCTCATTTTCTCACCAATAAGTTTACAATCCATGCATTATTCATCAAATTCATATTGTTCTTGAAAGCTTGACCCAAGCCAGGGGCTGATACAGGCCCAAATGCATACCATTTAATTACTGGTGCACAAATTAGAGAAAACACAGAAACACCCAAATTAGAGCTGACAAATCTCACATGTTCGGCAAAATCTGCCCTAATTTTGCTTCATTTGAAGCCTGAATTAGCCAAGTATCTCTAATATCTGGCTTTTCCTAGGTGTTAGAAGCAAATTGACCTGCATATGACTCACATTATAGAAATTCAAATTATTTATCCCAAATTAGGAAGCCATTATCGGTATCCAAATTAGAGAGCTGTATCAGCCCTTGCCCAAACAGATTTTTATTTCCATCTGAAAGTACGGTACTTGGAAATCAAAGTTTATACTTATGAAACCAGAAGGAACAACATTTTGAGCAACAAATATCACTCGAAAGATAGAGCTTTGCTATTTGTGGCTTTGATGCACACCATCTTCCCTGGAGTCAATATTTTTGGTTTATCAATCCCCTTCAAAGATGTTTGGGAATGAACAAGCATAGGCAATATCACTATTTTTAAAATGCAAATAAACTAGCATATCTAGGATATCAGCAACTGGGATGGCTTTTACACAACCAGAGTTCGGGGGATGCAGGATAGCTATGTGATTTATTTGACCATTGGTTAGATTATCTACAGGGAATTGATTCATCTCATTCATATTGCATTTCATAGCATGTATTATTGCGAGATTAGCAACTTGTTCGGTTTCACAGGAAGGGTTGTACTGCACATAGCATTCAATCTGACCATAACTCACTTCATTGGGAGATTCTCTGAATTTGACAGTATAGCTATTCCTGACACTAACCCTGGTATACTGCCTAGAATGATACATTTTCCCACCAATTTTTAATAATACGATGGAATACTCTCAAAGTTCCACTTGGTACCGTTTGTAGATACCCCGCGATGGCACAAAAATGTGAGGAAGGTATCTCAATAATGTCTTTCTTATGCATTTTGCCAATGGCATAAAAACTGGAAAACAATAAGGTTTGTGATTTACCGTAGCTCAAGTCTCCGCATTCACACGGATCTACACGGAATTTACACGGAACAACACGGAACTGCAAAATTTCCGTATAAGCTGAATAAATCCACGCGGAGCTTTCTCCGTGTTGACACGGAAGGACACCGAGTTTGTGGACTTTGATTATTTTTGACACGGATTGGACTATTTTTCAATAATAGGATATACATTTACACAGGTCCAGGCCGTATTGGACATAGCAATGTAAGATAATGTACTACATATAAGAGAGCACAATTTCAATGGCATCTCTACTGGTTCACTACATGTTAGAACAGGATATAAAAGAGCCAAGCTGGAGTAGGTGGAGCTCACCTATTGTACTCCTACATAAATCAGATGGTTCACAAAGGTTCTGTAGGAATACCGTAAGGTGAACACTGTTAAGCGCACAGATTCCTATCCGATTCCTAGAATTTAAGACTGTATTGATAGGATCGGTCAGACTGCATGTGTGACCAAGATAGACTGGCTGAAAGTCTACTGGCAGGTACATTTGACAGGGATAGAGATATCTGCACTTGTTTATTCTATTTTTAGCATAGAACTCCTGAGAAGGTTCTAGATGACACATACATATATTATGAAGCATGGAAAAAAAATAAAAAATGCCTGGAATCATGTATGACATCATTTTTGGAAAAGTTCTCCATGGGGTATATAAAGAGTGTGTTGGCAGCAGAAGAGAGAATTCTTGATCTTGTAACCAGTGAGTCATATTACTGTGATCTGAACTGTATAAACAACACAGGAAGGAAGCAATCAGAGATTGCTCAATTGTATGCCCCCCCCCGCCCCCCGCCCTTCCACTTCAATCCGACACTGCCCCGACATTGTTCTGTATTGGTCTGTGAAGGCCTAATTTGGATAATTATAAAATTCTGTTTCAGTCATTCGTTTTGCCATGCCTCGATCGCATAATACATATTCCAAGTATCGACCAACAAGTGATAATACAATGCTTTCATGCAAGATGGTCGCTGGGGCTTTCGCCAAATCCGAAAATGTGACTTGGTTAATACTCCTTTGGAGTATATTGTGGTGAAATTATGAAGCGATCAGTGAACTTTGAATTTTGCACCCAATTCACTCTTTTGGGGTAATTTCATACTCAAGGACCTATGTGGTCTGCTTCGGAATGTAGAATTAGATATAGCCATTTTCCCAATCCAAATCGGTTATGGACCGAGATCCAGCCTGCACAAATAAATATATCTCATTCACTCAGGTTTCATAAACGAAGGGCCGTAAATCTTGAAAATATAACTGAAAGCAGAGAAACTTCACGCTGCACAACCTTGGGGCATTAACCACATATTATGCAAATTTCATACTTGTCCATACAATATTAACCGAGATTCAGCCCGGACAAGTCCCAATTCACAAAGATTTGAAAAAAGAGCCATAACTCTTGAAAATATATGCGAAACGCCGAGAAACTTCACGCTGCACAACTACAGGGCACTGACCACATATCCTACAAATTTCATAATTGTTCATATAATATTAACCGAGATCCAGTACGGACAAGTCCCAATTCACAAAAATTTGATGAAAAAAGGGCCATAACTCTTGAAAATATACGTGAAATGCGGAGAAACTTCACGCTGCACAACTATGGGGCACTGACCACATATCCTGCAAATTTCACAATTGTCTATACAATATTAACCGAGATCCAGCCCGGACAAGTCCCAATTCACGAAGATTTCAGGAACAACGGGCCATAACTCTTGAAAATATAAGCGAAATGGGGAGAAACTTTACACTGCACAGCTACAGGGCACTGACCACATATCCTACAAATTTCATACTTGTCCATACAATATTAACCAAGATCCAGCCCGGACAAGTCCCATTTACAGAGATTTCAGAAAAAGGGCCATAACTCTTGAAAGTTATACCGGAACTCGGAAAAAACGCTACGGTGCACAAATACAAGGCACTGGCCACATTCCATGCAAGTTTCAATTCTGTCCATCCAATATTAACCGAGATATTGCGCGGACAAGAAATCGGACGGACGGACGGACAGAGCGATCGCTATATGCCTCCCCATTGGTTAGAGGGGGGGGGGGGCATAATTACACACTGTTTCTATTGTCTCACACGAATATTCTTTTTCTAGAATCAGGTGTTCATGATCAGATAAACAGGTTGGTAAGTTGGTTATCAACCGATTGATCGGACTTGGAACCCATACGTCATTGCAAATGAATATTCCTGCTCCAAGCGAAACACATGCATTAGAATATCCAGCACATTTATTTATGTTACAACATTATCAAGCTATCAGGGAGCTAGTTTAACATGAGAAAGTCCTATGACTCGTGTTCCTCCACGATACATCTATACCATGCTTGTCAAACGTTTGTGTACATGGCAGATACACAGGCCACTTTAATGATGGGATGAGTGATTTGCAGATTACCAGTGCAGTTGGGATTTCATACTTGTCCATACAATATTAACCGAGATCCAGCCCGGACAAGTCCCAATTCACAAAGATTTGAAAAAAGAGCCATAACTCTTGAAAATATATGCGAAACGCCGAGAAACTCCACGCTGCACAACTACAGGGCACTGACCGCATATCCTACAAATTTCATAATTGTCCATACAATATTAACCGAGATCCAGTCCGGACAAGTCCCAATTCACAAAAATTTGATGACAAAAGGGCCATAACTCTTGAAAATATACGTGAAATGTGGAGAAACTTCACGCTGCACAACTATGGGGCACTGACCACATATCCTGCAAATTTCACAATTGTCCATACAATATTATATAAACCGAGATCCAGCCCGGACAAGTCCCAATTCACGAAGATTTCAGGAACAACGGGCCATAACTCTTGAAAATATAAGCGAAATGGGGAGAAACTTTACACTGCACAGCTACAGGGCACTGACCACATATCCTACAAATTTCATACTTGTCCATACAATATTAACCAAGATCCAGCCCGGACAAGTCCCATTTACAGAGATTTCAGAAAAAGGGCCATAATTCTTGAAAGTTATACCGGAACTCGGAAAAAACGCTACGGTGCACAAATACAAGTCACTGGCCACATTCCATGCAAGTTTCAATTCTGTCCATCCAATATTAACCGAGATTTTGCACGGACAAGAAATCGGATGGACGGACAGAGCAATCGCTATATGCCCCCCCACTGGTTAGAAGGGGGGGGGGGGCATAATTACACACTGTTTCTATTGTCTCGCACGAATATTCTTTTTCTAGAATCAGGTGTTCATGATCAGATAAACAGGTTGGTAAGTTGGTTATCAACCGATTGATCGGACTTGGAACCCGTACCAAACGTTCTCATATAATCTAACGTGTTTCTCGCGTGTTTCTAGTGTGTTTCTCATAAGAAACTCTCCTAACCAAGTGAGACACATATGAGGTTAGGCGAGATTATCATTTCCTCACCTAAATCTCGTATGTGTAACTTTCCTCACAAGAGAATTTATATGAGGATTTCACATCATATGAGGTTTTGACTCTGCACATTGGACATTTCAAGTCGACTACAGGAATCTTACGAGAAATCATATGTGTTTGTGGACTTAAGACAGTTTTGATGTAAAATTTGAGGAACTTAGGAGTGAAAATCAACAAGTCCAGAAACACATATGAGATCTCACGAGAGGTTTTGGACTTAGTTGAATTTTGACCAATTTTTTTATTTGGTGGAGACAAAATAAGCAAAGTCCAAAATCACATATCTCACGAGATATTTTGAACTTTGTTGATTTTCATTCATTCATTTTTTTATTAGAACCGGAAAAACTCCCCGGGTCTAAAAGACATTTAAGAGATTCACTAATTTTGTAATGTAGGTTATTGTCCATTTCAGATTCCCTCACATAAATAGGATGTATTCAAAGATAGAATATAAGAAAAAGACAAAAATAGATGTAGGCAATCTTAATGTAGTTTATCATCCATGTTATCCCTTCAATTCATCAACAGAATTTTTGCATTAGCTTGTTCACATCTGCTACAGTAACCGACCGGTCACCCATCCCTTAAAAGTATATATCTCATTTTCTCACCAATAAGTTTACAATCCATGCATTATTCATCAAATTCATATTGTTCTTGAAAGCTTGACCCAAGCCAGGGGCTGATACAGGCCCAAATGCATACCATTTAATTACTGGTGCACAAATTAGAGAAAACACAGAAACACCCAAATTAGAGCTGACAAATCTCACATGTTCGGCAAAATCTGCCCTAATTTTGCTTCATTTGAAGCCTGAATTAGCCAAGTATCTCTAATATCTGGCTTTTCCTAGGTGTTAGAAGCAAATTGACCTGCATATGACTCACATTATAGAAATTCAAATTATTTATCCCAAATTAGGAAGCCATTATCGGTATCCAAATTAGAGAGCTGTATCAGCCCTTGCCCAAACAGATTTTTATTTCCATCTGAAAGTACGGTACTTGGAAATCAAAGTTTATACTTATGAAACCAGAAGGAACAACATTTTGAGCAACAAATATCACTCGAAAGATAGAGCTTTGCTATTTGTGGCTTTGATGCACACCATCTTCCCTGGAGTCAATATTTTTGGTTTATCAATCCCCTTCAAAGATGTTTGGGAATGAACAAGCATAGGCAATATCACTATTTTTAAAATGCAAATAAACTAGCATATCTAGGATATCAGCAACTGGGATGGCTTTTACACAACCAGAGTTCGGGGGATGCAGGATAGCTATGTGATTTATTTGACCATTGGTTAGATTATCTACAGGGAATTGATTCATCTCATTCATATTGCATTTCATAGCATGTATTATTGCGAGATTAGCAACTTGTTCGGTTTCACAGGAAGGGTTGTACTGCACATAGCATTCAATCTGACCATAACTCACTTCATTGGGAGATTCTCTGAATTTGACAGTATAGCTATTCCTGACACTAACCCTGGTATACTGCCTAGAATGATACATTTTCCCACCAATTTTTAATAATACGATGGAATACTCTCAAAGTTCCACTTGGTACCGTTTGTAGATACCCCGCGATGGCACAAAAATGTGAGGAAGGTATCTCAATAATGTCTTTCTTATGCATTTTGCCAATGGCATAAAAACTGGAAAACAATAAGGTTTGTGATTTACCGTAGCTCAAGTCTCCGCATTCACACGGATCTACACGGAATTTACACGGAACAACACGGAACTGCAAAATTTCCGTGTAAGCTGAATAAATCCACACGGAGCTTTCTCCGTGTTGACACGGAAGGACACCGAGTTTGTGGACTTTGATTATTTTTGACACGGATTGGACTATTTTTCAATAATAGGATATACATTTACACAGGTCCAGGCCGTATTGGACATAGCAATGTAAGATAATGTACTACATATAAGAGAGCACAATTTCAATGGCATCAAATACAGCGTTCCCCAATAGAGCCAAATGCACTACATGTAAATGACATAACAAACAAATGAAAGTTCAATCAAGTTCTGTTTTAATTCAACTCTCAAGAATAGACATATTATACAAGTCACAATCTTATGAACAAAAGTTATCTTATAGTTTCTCAAGCAGAACCTCACCAAACTAACATGAACCGTAATCAGTACTTATCATTTTCACTACGTATCCAAGGCTCAAAATATACGCTCGTTTCTCACTATTGTTAAACTTTTGTTCTCATTAGTTCATTAATACTTTAAGGATTATCCTTTGAAAAAATATTACCTTAACTTTCTTTGGAGTAAAAAAAAAAATAAATAACTCAGTGATTTTTTTTTTGTTTATTTATTTATTTTTGGAAAGGCAAACTCTAAATAAATCAAATTAATAAAATTATTACACCAGACCTCTATCACATGGCTTTTGCAAAAGAAACAACGTCCTTAAATTGGAATAAGTTAAAGGAAACAAAACTATCCACAGTTTCTAACATGGGACGGATATTCGGCATTTTGTTGTTGTTGTTGTATTCAACATTTGGATTTCCATTCAAAGTCGCGGGAGTTATAGAGTCTTGTGAAATTAGCAGCAGTTTTAAACATTGATGTAGCCCAAGTATTCAAATATTTCTTTCTTCTGGGTCTTTGCTTCGCAGTGATACTTTTTAGACAACATAGACTTGATCAGTTTAGTTACAGAGTTCACGCAGAAATGAATCCACGAAAACTGAACCCTAGCAAAGGCCAGATGAATTGCCGATTTGTAAAAAATTCGGAATCGAAACTCCAAAAATCCGGAAGCGGACTCGAAAATTAGAAGTATCGTGACAAATTTAATTAAGGTTTAATTAAGACTAATTACTGTTTTTACAAACGACAAGAATTATTTTATTCTTCAAACAGTTCAGTATTCTAAGTGAGAATTGGTAGTATTCTCATGAAAGAAAAATAATTGATCCAGAGATCCGATTTTAGGTTGAAGTCCGAGTTTTTATACATACACTTCTCGAGCCGTTTATTTTTGGCGCGTAGCATTGAGAGGTTGCGGGAAGTCGCGGGAAGAGAGCAGGCACGGCGGAAGCAATTCATGATTGGGGGGGCTACCATCACAGCACAATCAGGCGAGGGTCCAGGGGCCGCCTAGGCCCCGGAAGCTCCAGGGGTCTTAGATGACCGGAGAGGCGTTCTAGCGTATTTCCGAGCAATAAAACAAGAAATCCTCACCGGTGTAAACTCTCTTTGTGTTGCCTGTTTTCCCAACATTTTTTAAATATTCATCGTCAAGAATCTCACAGACTCCATCAACCTGATCGAAATTGCCAATGAGCTTATGAACAATGAAAACCGACAGCGTGTATTTGGGGCCAAGGCGTTTCGGTAACTTTTGACTGGACGAGAATTTGGACATTCCCATGGCATGGACACGCAGGGTGTTTTCTACTCTAGTTCATTTTCTTTCTAATTTTGAGGAATGCAAGTCTGAACAATCAAATAACAGTATTTAATATTTGCTGATATCACGAAACGTCCAGGACATAGGAGTCATATGTTTTTAGCGGCATTTCGTCTTAGAAATTAGTGGCATACGTCACATGGTGTGAGGATTTAATCATTTATCTCTACCATCTTTTATATGGTATAACACTATTAACCTTTTGTGAACCTAACAATTACTAAACAATGCCGGTAAAAAAAAAATCTAGAGCTTTGGCTGGCCCACTAATGCTGGACAGTTGTACATTCACGTGCCATAATAAAGTTCACAAACTGGCTGACGTTGACAGCAGCATATTATTGTCACGCTGAGTTGCAAGCTATGTTAGGTTGAATCACTGAAACTTATAGCCCTCCAAAACCATGGGATGTGAACATATGCCATATTGACTCTCAATTAATTTATACATTGTGAATAAAAATTATAATTGAAAATTTTTAGTTGCTTCTGAATGGTAGGGGGTCTATATTTCAACGCAATTTTAATATTTTGGTACAAAATGTCTGACAAAATCATACAAATTTAAATTTCTTGAACTTCCTACATATATTCTATTATGTGGATGTCTTGGGACTGACCTGATCAAATTATGAAGATCAATCATTAAATAGCCCATAGTACTGAGAACCGTTCATATTCTTGGACCCTGTCAATCATGAAAAAGATCCACGAAATTACCATAATGGATTTGCCTCCGAGAGGTTTATAAAGCACAATTGGTTTCCGAGGGTCTGCATCTTCATATCAGTTTGAAGACAATTCTTTCAGCTTTCCAATACTATAAATTTTGTGTGGATCGGTTCACTAGAAGTCGTTATTTTGATAATAACTCGACCCGGATATTTTTTCCTCTGTCTCTTTCTCCGCATTTTTGACTGTCAAATTTGAGCCGTAAAACTCATACTTCTGTTTCGATGGAGATTTCTCTATTATCCGGTTCACCGAAAAATTCAAAATTTGACAGCAGTAATCCCTGATCTCTCTAGTTAACTTTCCCCTTTTTTATTCACCTATAATATTTTTAAAACAGTTGTAATCCTGCACTGCTTGTACCCACTGAGAAATCCTTGCCAAGATGACAACTGCTCGAAAGCAGACGACACATCGATGTTTACATTAAACAGTGCTTTCAAAATTACCCACACAGACCCCATACCTCACATTCCAGTACCGGTACTTTTTCTTCTATGAAATTGGTCGTGAGTTAAGTTTTTGAGCCCCTAAAGATATGTGATATCTTTCTGGCACTGGCCGTCGGCCATTTTGTGAACTTTATTATGGCACGGGAGTGCAAATAGTTTTAGTTATGCGATAGATATGCGACGCAGACAATTCATTTTACTATTCATTTCGAAAATACGTATTCATTGAAGTATTTTTGCATTGACATCATATGAATTTTAGAAAAGTTGGTCAAATTATTGGGGGGGCTTCAGCCCCCGTAGCCCCCCCCGGCTCCGCCGTGCCTGGAGAGAGAGAGAGAGCAGACGCTAATTACAAAACAACTAAAATGATATATTCAATGACTTATTCTTTTTTTTTGGAATGTGGAGTGGTACTTAGAAGAGTGAAATCTATTTGTGTGGGAGTACAATCTTGCAGCTGTCTGAACATCAGCCGTCATTGAACAACAACATGATTCGTCGGTCGCTGTTTCAAAAGTTATTGGCGGGTGTTCGTTGTACTTCTGTCCAGTTCTGGTTCAACCAGTATGTCGTAAATGGATGCTTTTAATTATACACTTGGTAGTCTGACAAACGTTTGGGCAACACTCTCACTGCCATGTGATGATGACGTGTGAATCATGTGTCCGAATACCCAAAAGGCCGGGCTGATGTGCGTCCGACGACATTCGACAACATCAACACATCTGGTAAGATTGAATTCAATTGTTCAATGATGTTCCGTGGTTGTCTTTCATGTTTTATCTTACTCATTGAAGTTCAAAAACAACCAAGTTTAATTAAACCTGTGTGTTTGTTAAGTTGAAAAAAGTAAAACCACCACCAACATGCTCGTTCGTTCCTGACATTTCCACAACAAATTCTGCTCAAAAGAGGACACTGTGCAACTATGGCATGTGTGGCAACTTTACCAAGAAATTCAGAAAAGCAAAATTGTGATCCTTGATAACTATTAATTTCAATAATTTTTTAATATCCAAAAGATTCACTTGTGTAAAAATTTATATCCGAAATATGGGCAAAACGTCAAAATATTAATTTTATATTTGATTTTATTTGTTTGCATTTTATTTTCAGGTAGGCCTATATCGGTGTACTGATTGTGGAACTGATATTGGGGAATTTCGGAAGAACAGCATGAAGAGGCACACTGGACACCCCTGCCCAGGTTGGAGTTGTGACACAAGACATACTGTCGATCCATAATTTTCAAAGAAGTAGCACTGTGCTGGAATTTACTGGAAAAAAACCCACATTCACAAGGCATGGATCAATCCTTTCAGTGAACCGAGTGTTGACGAAATATTATTGGATGCCTAGATGAAAGATTTTTTATAAAATCGTGACATGGTTATGTCACTGAACATGCTAAAGTGTGCTAACTATTCACAATTTAAAGAAATTGATAGTCTTCCCAGATCATGAGAGAGTTTGGTCCTATTCAGCATTGGAGTTTCATCTATCTAATTAAATATATTGCCAGGGCCAGACAGTGCAATAAATTTCGAAATGCCCCACACCTCTAAGTATTTACATACCGTCTCTTGTTTAGGACTCTGGATAACAGGTAGGAAAATATACAATACCATGCTGAGTCGATTATGCCACTCAAGTTTATAATAGTGATATTTCAACCTTTAAAATACCAAATTAAATATAATTCATATCACCTTCTTGTCTTGTTCTTCATATTCAAAACCTAACAAATTAACTTGTGTTTGTGATTATATGTGAGCTATCGAAGGAGCTGTGCCAGTGCATGATCCCCAATATCTTCTTTCCATTCGTCCTCGTAAGCCAGGCACCCAGGACTCATGAGAGACGTTATTATACTTGGTTGGGTTACAAACTTAAATATTTTCACATTTTTGTGATTTTCGGATGTCAATCACATATGTACATGCATTATTGCAGCAACATGCTTGACTGGAATGCTGCTGCAATTTTAGCTTGTGGCGACTTGTTGCAGCAATATTGCCGCAACAATTCTGGCGATAGTGCAGCAACCTAATTTGCATATGAAAAGCGACATAGTTGCAGCAATATGTTGCCGCAAATTCTCCTTCTGGCAACTAGTTGCAGCAATATTGCTGCAACACTTCTGGTGCTAATATTGCAGCAACCTAATTTGCATACGAAAAGATATTGCTGCAATATTGCTGCAACTAGTCACCAGAAGGCTTGTATTTTAATAAGGGCTGTGCAATATGCATAATTCTGTCATTTTTCAGTTTCCGTGTTCCACACGGAGATAACTCTGTGTGACTCCGCGTCATTCGGAGTTTTCTTCGTGTCAATATGCATATTTCAGTCATTTCTCAGTTTCCGTGTTCCTCCGCGTTCCTCCGTGTCATTCGGAGTTTTCTACACGTAGATTCCGTATTGAATCGTCCCAATACTCCGCATAAATCCGTGTCGCCGATACGGAGCCAATGCGGAATCAACTACACGTATTTTACGCGTAGTTTACGCGTAGATTCCGTGTGTCACGCGGAGATCTGATCTACGGTAAAAACAGTGGGACTTTTTCTTCATTTTAAGCAACAATCTCTCCTCAGGATAGCCTTTTCGGGCACAGTGCTGCTGTAGGTAAGGCAAACCATGAATGATAGACACCGAATCTATTATCTGAGCCTCCACATGCTGAGTGCCACGGGCTAGTTTCAAAATATAACCATTTGCGTTTTCAAATGCGAAGCAGGAATATGCCCATAGCGGTCCAGTTTGGCGAACATTTTCAGGCAGATGGAGTAGCAAGTGGAAATTGAGGGTCAGAAATCTTTGTTCATATAGTGCAGCAAACATAGAGACAAAATGTTCCAATAAATTCTCACTAAGATCTATATCTTGTTCACTTACCGAATCTTGGAGTAAAATTTGAATGCCCTGACTCAACAAAAGGAAGTGTTCATAATAATCAGAGCTCAAAATATCTTTCAAAACTACCGGACCATAAAACAACAGCCATGAACGGTACTCGGAAGCCTTCCAATACTTGAGATCTGTCAATGACCGTGGCATTCGTTTAATGTTGTGAGGCGGTTTGATTTGTGACATTTGCTTGTTGACTAATGATGCTTTGTTTTCAAAATTATATACCTGACCAGAGAAGTTTTTCGTGAACCATAGAGAAATGAGCTTCTTTGTCACACCAAGCAAGACACAATGCATATAATCAATACAATTGCTGTGTACAAGATCATAAAACTTGAAGTTGGAAAACAAACATGGACCTTTAATTCCATCAACAGGTGTTCCTTTTTCTGAAGCGCTTTCCGCATCTTTCACGCATTGAGCATGTGTTCTTTCGGGTTGAGTTGGACCAGTCATCTGGAAGGGGAATACTTGGGATCTTCCTTTTCCAGATTTAGCACTTTTGCCAGGTTGTTTACATGATGGACAGCTGTAACTACCACTATATTGTGTCATATTGCATACCAGACACTTTGCTGGCAAATCACATGTTCCTGCTATGAGAAATCCACTACACAAAATTGTCTCCCCTTTGTCTGTTTCAAATAATAATAAGTAATATTGTGCTGGTCTTGCGAATTTGTGGTAACGAGTAGCTTTTTATATATAAGACCATCATATATATCTTCAATATTACCAGAGGTCTTTTTTTCACGTCTCCGGCTATGTGATAAATGCTTCCGAAATGTTTCCTCATACATCAGTTTTTTCAGTTGATCCTCAATTGGAACTTGCACATAAAATGATATTGCATTCTTTGTAGCAAGCTTTTTTTTACATTCCTGATTCGGACAATCAGTGAGATTGTCATTTTGTAGTCTCAAGAGGCATGCAGAGCAGTATTTATGTTTTACAGGTGGAATTTTAAGGTCACGAAACCATTTCCTGAAAGAATACAATGTGGATGGAAGTAAATTAACTGACTTACAGTGAAGGCCAATTAAGTCTATTAAATTAGAAAATGCTTCTCCAGTGATATTATGTGTCAAGGCAAATGTCATAGTTAAAAGCATGCTTGTGTCAACTGTTATTTGTGCACCATCATAAATAGGTAAATCATTATGATCACCCAGGTATTCTTCATCTCTTTTCTCCTCTTCGAATTCATCTGAATCATTATCAGATGACTCACAATCCCAGAATTCATCTTCAGTGGAACCGACTGTACTGTCTGATTCACTGTCACTGGTGCCTATGATTTCGTCATCATTATGTAGTACAGTTCCCAAACATCCGAACTTACCATCCGATTCACTGTGACTAGTGCTCATTTCTTCATCACCAAGTAGTACAGTTTCCAAACACCCAGTGGAGTTAGAAGTGCTAAATGCATTTTCATCGGGAACACATACATGTACTTCATCACACAGAACTGCTGTTTGTTCTGAACCAAATTTGTTTTCCACCCTCATACATGTAACGTCTTCATGTATGAATGTACTCTCCGCAAAATCTGAATTCACCACGTTTGTTTGCAGGAGTCCAGTTTCACCACAAAATTGCCCTGACAATGCGGTCTCATTTTCGAAAAAATCTAGTGATTCTGCATCTGATATAGGACTATCTGAAGATTCTGCATCAGAAACAACATAGTCAACCAATGTGATCTGTGCAGATCGTGGAGCAGCATCCAATGGCTGATTGTTAGTTAAATACTGGTTGTATTCCAATCCGGATCTTCTCACACGCTTTGCTGGACTTGGACCTGGGTTTTGTTCGATTCCAGATATCAGGAGAAGAAAAAAAATCACTGCACGGCGATGAAGCATATTTGTCCAGAAGATTACCCTGGTGTCAGCAAACCATCAAACTTGTTGAACAGCATTCCATAATAGTATATCTTGCTGGTATTGTTTGTATTCCACTTGGTAATGAAGGACGCTGGGCATTTCATTACTCCCCATAATAAAAATACTGAATGCAACCCCCACCATGTCTTCTTTTATGGAACAACCCTCACTGGAATTTTTGGAACCGGCAGAACTATTGACGTAATTTTTCTCCCGTATGTTCAGTGGTGTTGGCCCTGAAGGCAGTTCCAAGGCAGACCCACCACTTGTGAAAATTCACTATTATTGCTTGAATTATCTCCTAAATATACATTTCATTACTCCCCATAGTAAAAATACTGAATGCAACCCCCACCATGTCTTCTTTTATGGAACAGCCCTCACTGGAATTTTTGGAACCGGGCAGAAGTATTCTCCTAATTTAATACTGCTCACCCATTGGCAATATGTTCAGTTGTGTTGGTCCTTGATGAGGGGGGGGGGGATGTATACAGATTCCTTCCTCTTTTATCATATAAATCTCATATGATGTTTATGTGAGAATTCCAAAATCTCGTATAAATATCATATGAGGTTTTATGCGAGATTTTGAAAATCACTTATGAGGTTTATGCTAGATTTTCAAAAACACATATGAGGATTTAGGCGAGTTTCCTATAGCCCACTAAAATGCTCCTTGTATCTATAAAACCTCGCCTCATTTGCATGTTAAATTACACGTTAGTTTCTCATACAAGATTCTCTTGTGAGAATCTCATGAGAAACATACGTTAAACACGCGAGATTTTAGGCGAGAGAATTTCGTACAGGAACCCATACGTCATTGCAAATGAATATTCCTGCTCCAAGCGAAACACATGCATTAGAATATCCAGCACATTTATTTATGTTACAACATTATCAAGCTATCAGGGAGCTAGTTTAACATGAGAAAGTCCTAGGACTCGTGTTCCTCCACGATACATCTATACCATGCTTGTCAAACATTTGTGTACATGGCAGAAACACAGGCCACTTTAATGATGGGATGAGTGATTTGCAGATTACCAGTGCAGTTGGGATTTCATACTTGTCCATACAATATTAACCGAGATCCAGCCCGGACAAGTCCCAATTCACAAAGATTTGAAAAAAGAGCCATAACTCTTGAAAATATATGCGAAACGCCGAGAAACTTCACGCTGCACAACTACAGGGCACTGACCACATATCCTACAAATTTCATAATTGTCCATACAATATTAACCGAGATCCAGTCCGGACAAGTCCCAATTCACAAAAATTTGATGAAAAAAGGGCCATAACTCTTGAAAATATACGTGAAATGCGGAGAAACTTCACGCTGCACAACTATGGGGCACTGACCACATATCCTGCAAATTTCACAATTGTCCATACAATATTAACCGAGATCCAGCCCGGACAAGTCCCAATTCACGAAGATTTCAGGAACAACGGGCCATAACTCTTGAAAATATAAGCGAAATGGGGAGAAACTTTACACTGCACAGCTACAGGGCACTGACCACATATCCTACAAATTTCATACTTGTCCATACAATATTAACCAAGATCCAGCCCGGACAAGTCCCATTTACAGAGATTTCAGAAAAAGGGCCATAACTCTTGAAAGTTATACCGGAACTCGGAAAAAACGCTACGGTGCACAAATACAAGGCACTGGCCACATTCCATGCAAGTTTCAATTCTGTCCATCCAATATTAACCGAGATTTTGCACGGACAAGAAATCGGACGGACGGACAGAGCAATCGCTATATGCCCCCCCCACTGGTTAGAAGGGGGGGGGGGGGGCATAATTACACACTGTTTCTATTGTCTCACACGAATATTCTTTTTCTAGAATCAGGTGTTCATGATCAGATAAACAGGTTGGTAAGTTGGTTATCAACCGATTGATCGGACTTGGAACCCATACGTCATTGCAAATGAATATTCCTGCTCCAAGCGAAACACATGCATTAGAATATCCAGCACATTTATTTATGTTACAACATTATCAAGCTATCAGGGAGCTAGTTTAACATGAGAAAGTCCTATGACTCGTGTTCCTCCACGATACATCTATACCATGCTTGTCAAACGTTTGTGTACATGGCAGATACACAGGCCACTTTAATGATGGGATGAGTGATTTGCAGATTACCAGTGCAGTTGGGATTTCATACTTGTCCATACAATATTAACCGAGATCCAGCCCGGACAAGTCCCAATTCACAAAGATTTGAAAAAAGAGCCATAACTCTTGAAAATATATGCGAAACGCCGAGAAACTTCACGCTGCACAACTACAGGGCACTGACCACATATCCTACAAATTTCATAATTGTCCATACAATATTAACCGAGATCCAGTCCGGACAAGTCCCAATTCACAAAAATTTGATGAAAAAAGGGCCATAACTCTTGAAAATATACGTGAAATGCGGAGAAACTTCACGCTGCACAACTATGGGGCACTGACCACATATCCTGCAAATTTCACAATTGTCCATACAATATTAACCGAGATCCAGCCCGGACAAGTCCCAATTCACGAAGATTTCAGGAACAACGGGCCATAACTCTTGAAAATATAAGCGAAATGGGGAGAAACTTTACACTGCACAGCTACAGGGCACTGACCACATATCCTACAAATTTCATACTTGTCCATACAATATTAACCAAGATCCAGCCCGGACAAGTCCTATTTACAGAGATTTCAGAAAAAGGGCCATAACTCTTGAAAGTTATACCGGAACTCGGAAAAAACGCTACGGTGCACAAATACAAGGGACTGGCCACATTCCATGCAAGTTTCAATTCTGTCCATCCAATATTAACCGAGATATTGCACGGACAAGAAATCGGACGGACGGACAGAGCAATCGCTATATGCCCCCCCACTGGTTGGGGGGGGGGGGCATAATTACACACTGTTTCTATTGTCTCACACAAATATTCTTTTTCTAGAATCAGGTGTTCATGATCAGATAAACAGGTTGGTAAGTTGGTTATCAACCGATTGATCGGACTTGGAACCCATACGTCATTGCAAATGAATATTCCTGCTCCAAGCGAAACACATGCATTAGAATATCCAGCACATTTATTTATGTTACAACATTATCAAGCTATCAGGGAGCTAGTTTAACATGAGAAAGTCCTATGACTCGTGTTCCTCCACGATACATCTATACCATGCTTGTCAAACGTTTGTGTACATGGCAGATACACAGGCCACTTTAATGATTGGATGAGTAATTTGCAGATTACCAGTGCAGTTGGGATTTCATACTTGTCCATACAATATTAACCGAGATCCAGCCCGGACAAGTCCCAATTCACAAAGATTTGAAAAAAGAGCCATAACTCTTGAAAATATATGCGAAACGCCGAGAAACTTCACGCTGCACAACTACAGGGCACTGACCACATATCCTACAAATTTCATAATTGTCCATACAATATTAACCGAGATCCAGTCCGGACAAGTCCCAATTCACAAAAATTTGATGAAAAAAGGGCCATAACTCTTGAAAATATACGTGAAATGTGGAGAAACTTCACGCTGCACAACTATGGGGCACTGACCACATATCCTGCAAATTTCACAATTGTCCATACAATATTAACCGAGATCCAGCCCGGACAAGTCCCAATTCACGAAGATTTCAGGAACAACGGGCCATAACTCTTGAAAATATAAGCGAAATGGGGAGAAACTTTACACTGCACAGCTACAGGGCACTGACCACATATCCTACAAATTTCATACTTGTCCATACAATATTAACCAAGATCCAGCCCGGACAAGTCCCATTTACAGAGATTTCAGAAAAAGGGCCATAACTCTTGAAAGTTATACCGAAACTCGGAAAAAACTCTACGGTGCACAAATTCAAGGCACTGGCCACATTCCATGCAAGTTTCAATTCTGTCCATCCAATATTAACCGAGATATTGCACGGACAAGAAATCGGACGGACGGACAGAGCAATCGCTATATGCCCCCCCACTGGTTAGAGGGGGGGGGCATAATTACACACTGTTTCTATTGTCTCACACGAATATTCTTTTTCTAGAATCAGGTGTTCATGATCAGATAAACAGGTTGGTAAGTTGGTTATCCGATTGATCGGACTTGGAACCCATACGTCATTGCAAATGAATATTCCTGCACCAAGCGAAACACATGCATTAGAATATCCAGCACATTTATTTATGTTACAACATTATCAAGCTATCAGTGAGCTAGTTTAACATGAGAAAGTCCTATGACTCGTGTTCCTCCACGATACATCTATACCATGCTTGTCAAACGTTTGTGTACATGGCAGATACACAGGCCTGTGACTTTAATGATGGGATGAGTGATTTGCAGATTACCAGTGCAGTTGGGATTTCATACTTGTCCATACAATATTAACCGAGATCCAGCCCGGACAAGTCCCAATTCACAAAGATTTGAAAAAAGAGCCATAACTCTTGAAAATATACGTGAAATGCGGAGAAACTTCACACTGCACAACTATGGGGCACTGACCACATATCCTGCAAATTTCACAATTGTCCATACAATATTAACCGAGATCCAGCCCGGACAAGTCCCAATTCACGAAGATTTCAGGAACAACGGGCCATAACTCTTGAAAATATAAGCGAAATGGGGAGAAACTTTACACTGCACAGCTACAGGGCACTGACCACATATCCTACAAATTTCATACTTGTCCATACAATATTAACCAAGATCCAGCCCCATTTACAGAGATTTCAGAAAAAGGGCCATAACTCTTGAAAGTTATACCGAAACTCGGAAAAAACGCTACGGTGCACAAATACAAGGCACTGGCCACATTCCATGCAAGTTTCAATTCTGTCCATCCAATATTAACCGAGATATTGCACGGACAAGAAGTCGGACGGACGGACAGAGCAATCGCTATATGCCCCCCCTCTGGTTAGGGGGGGAGGGGGGGGGGGCATAATTACACACTGTTTCTATTGTCTCACACAAATATTCTTTTTCTAGAATCAGGTGTTCATGATCAGATAAACAGGTTGGTAAGTTGGTTATCAACCGATTGATCGGACTTGGAACCCATACGTCATTGCAAATGAATATTCCTGCTCCAAGCGAAACACATGCATTAGAATATCCAGCACATTTATTTATGTTACAACATTATCAAGCTATCAGGGAGCTAGTTTAACATGAGAAAGTCCTATGACTCGTGTTCCTCCACGATACATCTATACCATGCTTGTCAAACGTTTGTGTACATGGCAGATACACAGGCCACTTTAATGATGGGATGAGTAATTTGCAGATTACCAGTGCAGTTGGGATTTCATACTTGTCCATACAATATTAACCGAGATCCAGCCCGGACAAGTCCCAATTCACAAAGATTTGAAAAAAGAGCCATAACTCTTGAAAATATATGCGAAACGCCGAGAAACTTCATGCTGCACAACTACAGGGCACTGACCACATATCCTACAAATTTCATAATTGTCCATACAATATTAACCGAGATCCAGCCCGGACAAGTCCCAATTCACGAAGATTTCAGGAACAACGGGCCATAACTCTTGAAAATATAAGCGAAATGGGGAGAAACTTTACACTGCACAGCTACAGGGCACTGACCACATATCCTACAAATTTCATACTTGTCCATACAATATTAACCAAGATCCAGCCCGGACAAGTCCTATTTACAGAGATTTCAGAAAAAGGGCCATAACTCTTGAAAGTTATACCGGAACTCGGAAAAAACGCTACGGTGCACAAATACAAGGGACTGGCCACATTCCATGCAAGTTTCAATTCTGTCCATCCAATATTAACCGAGATATTGCACGGACAAGAAATCGGACGGACGGACAGAGCAATCGCTATATGCCCCCCCACTGGTTGGGGGGGGGGGGCATAATTACACACTGTTTCTATTGTCTCACACAAATATTCTTTTTCTAGAATCAGGTGTTCATGATCAGATAAACAGGTTGGTAAGTTGGTTATCAACCGATTGATCGGACTTGGAACCCATACGTCATTGCAAATGAATATTCCTGCTCCAAGCGAAACACATGCATTAGAATATCCAGCACATTTATTTATGTTACAACATTATCAAGCTATCAGGGAGCTAGTTTAACATGAGAAAGTCCTATGACTCGTGTTCCTCCACGATACATCTATACCATGCTTGTCAAACGTTTGTGTACATGGCAGATACACAGGCCACTTTAATGATGGGATGAGTGATTTGCAGATTACCAGTGCAGTTGGGATTTCATACTTGTCCATACAATATTAACCGAGATCCAGCCCGGACAAGTCCCAATTCACAAAGATTTGAAAAAAAGGGCCATAACTCTTGAAAATATATGCGAAACGCCGAGAAACTTCACGCTGCACAACTACAGGGCACTGATCACATATCCTACAAATTTCATAATTGTCCATACAATATTAACCGAGATCCAGTACGGACAAGTCCCAATTCACAAAAATTTGATGAAAAAAGGGCCATAACTCTTGAAAATATACGTGAAATGTGGAGAAACTTCACGCTGCACAACTATGGGGCACTGACCACATATCCTGCAAATTTCACAATTGTCCATACAATATTAACCGAGATCCAGCCCGGACAAGTCCCAATTCACGAAGATTTCAGGAACAACGGGCCATAACTCTTGAAAATATAAGCGAAATGGGGAGAAACTTTACACTGCACAGCTACAGGGCACTGACCA
The DNA here is from genome assembly GCA_036873755.1 of Hanleya hanleyi. Classification (NCBI taxonomy): domain Eukaryota; kingdom Metazoa; phylum Mollusca; class Polyplacophora; order Lepidopleurida; family Hanleyidae; genus Hanleya; species Hanleya hanleyi. Next base: position 6,611 of record JAVTVY010026640.1, on the reverse strand, counting down.
CATATCCTACAAATTTTATACTTGTCCATACAATATTAACCAAGATCCAGCCCGGACAAGTCCCATTTACAGAGATTTCAGAAAAAGGGCCATTACTCTTGAAAGTTATACCGGAACTCGGAAAAAACGCTACGGTGCACAAATACAAGGCACTGGCCACATTCCATGCAAGTTTCAATTCTGTCCATCCAGTATTAACCGAGATATTGCACGGACAAGAAATCGGACGGACGGACAGAGCAATCGCTATATGGCCCCCCACTGGTTAGGGGGGGAGGGGGGGGGCATAATTACACACTGTTTCTATTGTCTCCCACGAATATTCTTTTTCTAGAATCAGGTGTTCATGATCAGATAAACAGGTTGGTAATGTAAGCATGAGTGCGCCCGAGGTCAACTTGAACTCGCGAAGGGTTACGAACTGTGACGTAATAGATTACGGACACTAGCGAGCGAGTCGGGCAAGGCGTGATCGCCATTGTTGTGTAACACGCTAGCAGACGGCTGCGTGACACGAAGCTGTTTTGTGAAATTTCACCGTGTTTACTGTAAGTAGACTACTCCTGATTGCAGAGATCTGTATTTAAAAATGTCGTAGAATTTGATGGTATGCATGTTATCTGCACTCGAAGAAGTTAAAACAGTGAAATCATTGATTTATTCAACGTGCAAGTTGAGCACATGTTACCGCCGTCATGTTATATGTATAGTCAGGAAGTCAGTCATTGCATCGTCTGTTGTCAAGCATTATGCACTCCGATTGTCTCCAAATTATATACGGACTTTACTATAATTGTAAATGAGATAATTAATTGTATTTTCATCAAGTAATTCATGATTGCAAAATCGAGTAGTAGTATACACAGCGCAAATTAATACATGTTGCGCACGGCATACTATTTGGTAATAAATTAGGAAATTCTTCATGGATCAGTTCCGGACAGATTAGGTGGAAAGTAGAAAAAGAATTATTATTCCTGATTTTCTTATAAACTTGTATTAATATAGGGAATGGTTCATGGTCCAACATGATTGTGTCAATCGATTATGGACCACTGAAGACAATAGATAGAAACCCTATTGTGATTGTAAATATTATATTTCTGTATTCTTTTTCTTGTGAACAGTTTCACGGTTTCTCAACTTGTATACATGGTATACGGCCTGTACTAATCCCATGCTATATGAGGGATTTGCCAGTTGGCGTGATGGCGACTCACTAGCCAGCCTCACTAGAGGGGAGATAACCCAGTTGACGTACTGATTTGTTCGGTTATGGAGTATCTCACATGGTTGTGTAGCTAGGGGTGAGTTCCCCTTTGATTTCTTGATTATTTGAATAATAAGATGTGATTAGAAGATAAGGCCAAGACATCAGGTATCGACTAATTGTTCCATCAAGTTGATTTAACAGATTACTCCTACATTCCAATCAACTATTATATACTAGGACTTGACATGTATAGTAGTAACAACAGACAAGTTGATTCTCATTATTAATAGAGTTTATTTCAACCAAACATTGTTACAATTAATGAAGTTAATTCCCATTTCATCGTTACAGTTACAATTTATATAAAGTAACAGGCTCAGCGGAGAGTGATCTCCCTTGGAGATGTTTTGACACCATTACATGGTGATAGTCATTAATAATGGATCATTCCTTTAACGACTGATAAGTTGCTATAATACAAAGATATATAGCTGTTACCTGGAACAATTGTTTTGTAAAGCAATACATTTGCCCACTATGATTGTAAACGAGGGTTTATATTCAATATCTGAACGTCACTGTTTCATTGTGATTTTTCAGGGTTTTTGGTGCTATTAAACAACCCATATGGAGCCCAGACAATTGTTGGTGTTGTCTTCTACCCCCTCACTATCCCTGCTACGATTACATGGTGTCAGAAGTGGGATAGTGCCGGATTCATTACCCCCTAGACTGCATGGAGAACGGGATGACATTGCACCCAGATGGCCTGCCACTTGTTCCTCTGTGCCCGGTACAGATACGTCGTCGTGCCTGTGTCTGATGAACAGATGTTGGGAAGATACCCAAACTCTACTGCTGAAATGAACTAAGGAACTGAATTAATGAACTGAACTGTCTGAACTGCAAGGAAAATTACAGTTGGAGGAAACAGTACTGGAACCTTCTGATTGGTATCGTATGTTAGTTAGGAAAGTTGATTTGAATTGCTATGAACTGTTATTGAATTGTTTTTATATGAATGAACTGTTATTGTAAATCGAGCTAACAGTTGTTATTGTCACCAATATGTCTGATCCGGTAGAGGAGAGGGTTGAAATTCTATCTAGAGAGATGGATGCATTAAGGATGCAGTTACGTGCCCAGGCTGAGCAAATTGGGCAAAATGTAGGCACACCTCCCCCTGTTAATTCAGAGCAAAAGCCTATGGTGGTATTCTCCAGTACTAAATTGGAAAAATTCCGGGATAAGCCACAGAAGGCTACTGACCCAACCATCCGTGAATGGGTAGCAGATATTCGGAGCCACAGTAAATCTAGAAAACTTAGCCAAACAGATTTTGCTACATTTATTTGTGACCACCTTACGGGTAAAGCGCGACTCGAAATCCAAGGGCGAGGTGACAATGTGAAGAACAATCCTGAAGAAATCTTAAGGATCCTGCAACGAGTATTTGGGGACGGCGATGAATTACCTGCCTTACAACAGAGGTTCTTCTCCCATTCTCAAGGGACTGAGGACTTGGTGACGTGTTCGTTGAACCTCGTGGAATTATACGACCGAATCGTTGAGCTGGATGATTCGTTCAAAGCTTGCAGAGAGAGTGCGTTAAAAGGACGCTTTGCGGAGTGCGTCAGCGATGAAGGTCTCCGCAGAGAACTGCGAAGACTTAACCTGGAGCTACCTAGTTTGTCGTTCTTCGACTTGCGAGACCGCGCTGTGAGATGGCTGGGTGTGTCATCTGGAAAGTCCAATATTAAAGTTGCTGTCTCCCATGAAACTGGAGCCGAAAGTGAATCACTCCTTAAACGGCAAGAGGAGATGATCGCAAAACAACAGAAGCAAATAGAAGATCTGCTGGCGTCCGTAGAGAAAATCAACAACAAAAACACATGTTCTTATGAAAAGACAGAAACCGGAGTCAGAAGATGCTGGAATTGTAACTCTACCAAACATCTAAAGTTACATTGTCCATTTCCGAAGAAGAGTTTCCATGAGAAACCACCTACAACCAGGCCTTTAAACGAATAAACCCTGTCATGGAGAGCAACATGGCAGGGTCGAACTTTGATGGTGGCTCAATACTGCATAAAGCTGTGGGGACATGTCCCGAATCCGTGGTAAAGCTGGATGGAGTAGATGTTAAGTGTCTTCTCGACACAGGGGCTCAAGTGTCAACGATGGTGGAGTCGTTCTTTAACACTCACTTTTTGGATAAAGGTGAATTGGTGGACATGAAGCCCTACTTCAGGATCTACGCAGCGAACGGTGAAGACATCCCCTTCTTGGGCTATGTAGAGTTCGATCTGTGTGTGTCAGGTGAAATGTTTAAAGATTTGGGATTTGTAGTTGTCAAAGACCCGGTGGATATTCGGATGCGTGAACGCAAACGTAAAGTTCCGGTAGTGATAGGGTCTAATGTGTTTAGGGACATGAAACGGACATGCAAAACTGACTTCGGTGGCCAGTGGGAGCAAGTACTGGCAATGTATGAGGAAGCTAGAGTAGAGGATGTTGATTCCTCTAGAGAACTTGAACCGTGTCGTGTTCGTGTGGCGAGTAGCAGACCTGTGCTTGTGCCGGCACACTCCTTGCTAGTGGTAGAATGTTCTGTGAAGCCCGCCAAAAGGGAACCATATCTTGCTGCTGTCGAGCCAAATGACGACATGGTGCTACCTAATGGACTTCGTCTAGGGCCTTCCTTTGTGACTGTCGATGGCTCTGGAAGAATTCCGGTGCAGATCGGAAACTTCGGTGACTACGATACTTACCTTCAGCCCAGGACGCCCATAGGACTTTTGACTTCTGCATCTCCAGAATCCAATTTTGATATTGTGCAAGTGGGCGCTTGTGAAATAGAGGTCCGCAGAACAGTTGGTGAATCAATTCATGCTGTTGTTGCTGAAAACTTGATATCAAAGATGGAAGTGGGTGATGGAATCAATGATAGTCAACGGGAAAAACTGAAGGAGATCATAGAGAAACACCAAGGAACCTTTAGCCAAAGTGATGACGACATTGGGTATTGTGATCTAATAGAGCATAAGATCAACACTAGTGATGATGTACCTACTCGTGTTCCGCATCGACGCATACCTCCCCATATGTGGACAGAGGTCCGGGATTATCTTCAGAAGGCATTGGATAACGACATCATACAAGAATCATCAAGCCCTTATGCTGCCCCAGTTGTCCTAGTGAGAAAGAAGGACCAAAGTTTGAGACTTTGTTGTGATTACAGAGCCTTAAATGCGAAGACACGCAAGGATGCTTATCCCCTACCCAGGATTGAGGAAGCATTAGATGTCCTGAAGGGTGCCAAGTATTTTTGTAGCATTGACCTGGCACATGGCTTTAATCAGATACCCGTTGCAAAATCGGATGTGGAGAAGACTGCTTTTCGGATAGGAACTGGAGGATTGTATCAGTACAAACGCATGCCGTTTGGCCTTACTGGAGCTCCTAGCACATTTATGCGCCTGATGGACAAACTGTTCGGGGACCAAAACTTTCAAACGATCCTTATATACTTGGACGATATCCTAATTTTCGGGTCTACCTTTGACGAAACACTAGAGCGTTTTGATATGGTGCTGACAAGGCTCAGAAATGCTAATCTGAAAGTCAAGCCCAGTAAATGCCAGCTGTTCAAAGAGCGACTCCGGTACCTGGGGAACATAGTATCAGAGAGCGGTGTGAGACCGGATCCTGAGAAGACAGCCGCAGTTGAGCAGTGGCCTCAACCAAAGACAGAAACCGAACTAAGAGGTTTCTTAGGTCTAGCAGGATACTATCGGCGATTCGTGCGTGATTTTGCAAAGGTAGCTGCCCCTCTTCACGCTTTGCTGAAAGGACCTAAGAAGGGGAAAGGAAAACGATGTAAAAAGTCCAAACCATTGGGAATTGGAGCATGGGATACCGGTTGCGATGAAGCATTCTGTGAGTTGAAGTCCAGGTTGACATCCGCCCCAGTATTGGGATACCCGGACTTTCACAAACCGTATATATTGGAGGTAGACGCAAGCAACCTAGGATTAGGGGCAGTCCTGTCTCAAGAACAGGAGAATGGCCGGATAGTGCTTGGATATGCCAGCAGATCGCTTCGTGGTCATGAACTGAACATGGAAAACTACAGTAGCAGAAAGCTAGAACTGCTAGCCCTGAAGTGGGCAGTCTCGGAAAAGTATAGGGATCTGCTTCTCGGTACAGACTGCATTGTATATACCGACAACGATCCACTGACATATGTTCAGTCGACAGGAAAGCTTGGAGCGACAGAGTTACGATGGGTGGGAGAGCTCGCCAATTTCAACTTAACCATCAAACACAGGTCAGGCAAAGTCAACAGAAATGCGGATTCACTTAGCCGTAAAGTGACGCACACACCAGAAGCAACATTTCTGGAGGGAACTGGTGTGAATGCGGTTACATCAGAGTTCCCAGGTAGTGGGTCATCTCTCATTCCTCGGGTACTACAAGGTTGTATATATGAAGTCATGTGTGACGTACGGAGCGAGGAAGTGAATGTCAGACCCCCACGAATACCACCGCCATCTTCTTTGGCCCAGCTAGGGAAGACACCGCAGGAAATATCTGCTCTTCAAGCTGCTGACCCTTATATTGGACGCCTTATTCACTTTTGGGACAATGTTGATGTGCCGAAATGGTTGCTGAAAAAGGAATGCAAGAATGTGAAGATTCTGATGCGGTCTTGGGGAAGATTCGTCCGTGAAGATGGCATTATCTATCGCGTGGTCAAGCAACGAGGAGAGAACATCGCTCAGACTCTGCTTCCGTTGGCGTTGAAAGAAGAGGCATTGAAGTCTGTCCACGACGAGATGGGCCACCAAGGAACAGACAGAACTCTCCGTCTGCTCCATGTGAGATGTTACTGGCCAGGAATGTCTCGAGACGTGAAGGATTATTGTTCATCATGCAACAGATGTATGCTGGGAAAGGAAGGGAAGTTCGTACGGACAACTGTTGGGTCAATCATAGCGAAGAGGCCACTTGAGATTGTAGCCATAGACTTCACAGTGCTGGAACCTGGCACAAACAATGTCCAGAACGTACTAGTGGTGACAGATGTGTTTACCAAGTTTACACAGGCATTTGCGACAAAGGACCAAACTGCTAAAACTGTGGCTAGAGTACTGGTGAAGGAGTGGTTCGTCAAGTACGGAGTACCAGAGAGAATACATAGTGACCAAGGTCGCGATTTCGAGGGTCGAGTTATTAAAGCATTATGTGACATCTACGGCATTAACAAGACATCTACTGTTCCGTACCATCCACAAGGGAATGGTAATTGTGAAAGATTCAATAGAACCATGCATAACCTTCTCCGTACGCTTCCACCAGAGAGAAAGAGGAAATGGCCCGAGTCACTACCTGAATT